>VOPJ01014735.1:34784-173415 GCA_014673585.1 Semibalanus balanoides | reverse complement strand
GATTTTTTCCGACGTTAGCCACCTGTGAAAAGCACCCCCTGGCATTTTGACAATTCTCCACCCCTGGTAACGTCCTTCAAGGGCGCCGCCACCTTCCGAAAGTTGGGTGGAGGGGAACAGAGGCATCCTGCATTCTGAAGTCGATGTTTTCCATGCAACGCCCATAGGCATAGGCGTATGTTAAAATCCGTTTAGCATCCTGCGTCCGTTGATTCTTCCCCCGTTTTACCGAAGCGTGTCCGGTGGCTCTTTCCTAACAAGCCCCTGGTTTACCTCGCACACCCTCCCTAACAAACCCCCGGTTTTGGCGAAGCTGCAGCTCCCGTATGCGATGCCCTCTCTTGCACAAGCCCCCGGTTAAGCTGTCTCATCCTGCCGAACGAGCGCTGGTTTAGCGCGGCGTATCGCCCTGCTCATAGGCGACGTCCAGCAGCTGCGGCCGCAGCGGCACCGGACCACCGAGCAGCCATCTACGCTCATTAGCGACCAAGCTGCCTCGTTTGCCAAATTAACGGCCCCCGCCGCCGGCCGCCGCCGGCCACTTCGAGACCGACGCCGATTAGCAGTTCAAGCGGCCGCAGCTGCTCGCTCATGGCGGCGGAGCACCCCGCCCTGACCCGCCCCAGGGCAGATCTAGCTGTGGGTTTGTGGGGCCAAATCCAGTGGTGTATTTTCGAAAAGTTGTTGGTTCAAGACCTTTGAGGGGCATGGCTCCTTGCCCCCTGGATTCGCCCCTCCCCCGCCTCGCCACGTTCCCGTCCCGCTCCGTTTTTCCACTTCCAGGGACGTAGAAACGTCACGAAAAGTGTGCGGGGGATGAAGCTTTGTTCTCGTCTTGAGAGAAACCTCCCACTCCTCCTATTAAATCTTTATTTGGAGATTTGGCTCTTCTCGTCTTGGTGAATCTTTTGCAATCAAAAACTTTTCTCGCCAAGTATAAGAACAGATTTTAGCATTTCGTCGGTCGAATCCGTGACAGTCTGACAGTCTGAGTCTGACAGTCTGAGTCTGACAGTCTGGCTGAAATCGTCATCCGATTGACGCCGGTCGGTTCCATGGATAAATTTGCTGCAGACGCCCGTCGGATCCATCGAAATTAAGTGCTCTATTTTGCGTGGTGGAGTTTTCTAACCTGGTCGAGGCCGGACCCTTCATCCTGAAGCGAGCACTCCTCGTGACGCATACTGGCTTTGACAGGCTACATTTGGCTGCAGAAAAGTTGGATCCCGTGGCCTGCGGCCGACAATGGAATATCCTCTCTGAAAATGCATTGTGACATCCTTTTGGGCGCCGTCTCGATGGGGAATATATGACACTATGACAGGCGACCCTGCCGCGACTGCAGAGCATCGCAAGTGTGAAATGATACCGCGTGCGGTGGCTTGGAAAAACAGGATGTGGCATAAGATCAATATGCTCTGCACGTCGGACATGCAAGCTAAAATAAACATGCGTCAGATGATGCAGGAGATGTCCGGGATATGGTGTCCCGCGGCAAAAAGGTGGTGTGGGTGCGATGGAGTAGTGTGGGACAAACAGGCATGACTATTATAATTTGAAATAACAGGGAGGGCCAATGTTTAACCCTCGCCCTATGGGGGGAACAGCCCCCTCCCTGAGGTTTTTCTCGAATAATTTGTTACACTTGCGGCGCATATTGCTGACATTTTCTGTTGCTGAGTTTGCAATAATTATACGTATCCTATTAAAATTGAATGTGTATACGATTAATTGATCGTGACCTATGATCTTTACGTCAAGGTCATGTTAGACCACAATGGGCCATTGGCCTGACCCCAAAGGTCACCAGTTACTCAAATTGGGATATCTTTGGATTATCCTTGTGACAGGCAACACGTTACCGTTTTAGGTGTCTCTCTATCTCTCCCTGTTCGGAAGTTATACAAAGCGCTCTTTACAAGTACATGTGCTATTGTGCTGTAATGCAAAATGCTTAACAATTATCATCTGTGATGACGATTTCCGTGACTTGAGAGGTCGTTAACTGGTCCAGATAAAAAAAAATATATTGCCAGATAGCTGATACAACGGACCAAATTTTGACGCTAACCAAATCGTTTTATACTCATAACTTTGGTAATGACGACGGACAGAGCAATTTGCTACGTGGTCGATCTTAGGTCATTCATATGACCTGGAAGGTCATCTGTTGACCTGAAACCCAAAAAATCGCATGCTGTTGGATTCCTCTCATGCCAGGTAACATGCTGGTTGTTATCGCATTGCTCCATGTTGCTTGGTTCGGAGGTTAACAGCCAGGTCCCCACCCCGTAGGGCGAAGCTGAGAAAATCTTCCCTAGGGCGAGGGTTAAAGCTCGTCGAATGTTTAAAATGAAATTAAAAGTTCGTGACAAACAATGGAAAATATTTTCACTTCCGAAACTCGACCTGGCATGCTTCTTACAACGTATCTCTCCGGCATATATTATCGTTCGTGGGTGGAAACGAATGCAGATGAACACTTACGATTTTGTCCAGGAAACGGCCCAAGTATGTCCTATCCTTGCATAGATAACTAGCCGTGATGATACACGATAAGTCCCCCTGCCAGTTTAATCCCGCTGCGTGCGACACCATTTGATCTCTGTCCCCTATTTAACTCCGTGGCGCTCGTCCGGTTTGGTGTGACACAGTCTCTGAGTCTCTGATCTCTGATGTGACACAGTCTCTGACACAGTCTCTGATAACGACTGTCACTCGGCTGGCTGTCACTCGACTGTCACTCGGCTGCCAACACCAACCCAGTCATCAGCGGGCCGGCGGCAGTCGAGTCATGTCCGACCTCCGGCCGTCAGCTCCGGTCGACACCTCAAAGGGCCGCTCCGGACCCGCAGTCTGATCTCTGATCTGATCTGCTCTGATCTGATCTGAGCTGACATCTGACCTCTGATTCGCCTTGCTCTGATCTCTTAATCTGATCTGTGATCGGGTCTGCTTTGTTCTTATCTGTTCCGATCTGACCTGATCTGATCTCTGGATCTGATCTCTGGATCTGATCTCTGGATCTGATCTCTGGATCTGATCTGATCTGATGATCTTCTCTGATCTGATCTGGCGGTCTGGCTGCTGCCACTGCAGTACCGGTCGGAACGTTAGCACGTGTCGACATCAGCCGCCGACTTTAGCCCGCCTGCAATGGTCGCCAGCCGGCTGAACTACAGCACTGCTCTGGCCATGCCTCCTCCTGTCTCGCGAGGTCAGGCTGCAGGCGAAGGAATCGGTTCTGTGGGGGATGACAGAGACCAGAGACCAGAGTTCAGATGGGAGCTGCGTGTTTTCTTCAGTTGTGATCTGCAACACCAGCACAGATGCAGGGTATACAGGGGTGTGGACTGTGGAGGGAGTGAAGAGAGTTAAGCCGGAGAAGAGAGAGTTAAGCCGGGGAAGGAGGAGCAAAGGAAGGAGGGAGGGAGGGAGTGTCGGTGGGGAAAGAAGGAAGAACGAGAGAGTCTTGGGGAATGCAAACAAGGAAGGGAAGACTGTTAGGGAAGGGAAGAGGGGAGGGTGGTTTTGGGGAAAGGAAGCATAGAAGAAGATAAGACGACGAAGAAAGGAAGGGAGAGAGAGAGAGAGGTTATATAGAGTTCAGTGGGAGAGAGCAGTAAGAAGGGAGAGAGTGGTAAGAAGGGAGAGTGCGATAGGAAGGGAGAGAGCGGTGAGAAAGGAAAGAGCGGCTAGGAGGGGAGAGAGCGGTAAGAAGGGAGAGAGTGGTAAGAAGGGAGAGAGCGGTATGAAGAGGAGAGCGACATGAAGAGGAGAGTGTTATGAAGGGAGAGAGCGATAGGAAGGGAGAGAGCGGTAGGAAGGGAGAGAGTGGTGAGAAGGGAGAGAGTGGTAGGAAGGGAGAGAGTGGTTAGAAGGGAGAGAGCGGTATGAAGAGGAGAGAGCGGTATGATGAGGAGAGAGCGGTATGAAGAGGAGAGCGGCATGAAGAGGAGAGTGGTATGAAGGGAGAGAGCGGTAGGAAGGGAGAGAGCGGTAGGAAGGGAGAGAGCGGTAGGAAGGGAGAGAGCGGTAGGAAGGGAAAGAGCGGTGAGAAGGGAGAGAGTGGTAGGAAGGGAGAGAGCGGCGGGAGAATCACTGATGCAGGATCAGATGCGGCGGCGTCGTTTGTTGACGGACGGCCGCTGTCCCGGCCTGATGTGCTGTCCCCGGACACTAGGCTGATGAATGGACTGTTTGCCGACCGTGATTGCAGGCCGGCGACGCTCTGCACACTGGAGTCGGTCTCTGCACCGGGTCCCAGCATGGGATCCCAGCTGCTCAGTAATAGGTCCCGGCGTTGGACCTGACCCTAGCAATGAGTCAAAGCATTTGATTCGAGCCCCAACATTTGGGTCGAGCCCCTAGGATTGGAGTCGAGCCATAACAAACGGGAACGGGTTCCATCATTGGGCCTTGCCTCAGGGCAATTAGTCCACCTGGTGTTACGTCCGAGCTTTGTCTTCTCGTTCAGGCCCTTTATAGTACTCATTGGATTCATATAAGCTTGGATCAGGTTAGCTTTATTGCTGAAGATCTACAGTTCTTCTAATAAATTCATTGTTTGCCCTCGCATGCGTGATATTGTTAGGTTTTAATCTCTCAATGTTTGTAACAGAATACAGGTTGTGTTGTGACGTCCGTTCTGACTGAATGCTGCCCCCCTCTCAGCCGCGCGTGGAGCTATCAGCTCATAGTTTGTCTCTCACACTCTGTAATCTTTTGCGCTCCTATTCTCCTCGCTTTTCTTCTCCCCACAATGCCACCGCTGCCACCGCGCCTCGTCATTACTCTGAATAACGCCGCCACCTGTTGAATGACGTGCAGGCGACATCCGTGGCGCAGCGGCGACATCCTTGGCGCAGCGGCGGCGATCGCGGGCGGTTCTTTGGTGTCGGTTTGGGCCCGTGGCAGTGAATTGTACAGTGATTGATTGTGGGGTCCCGGTCTCGAGACAGGACGGCGAGCGCTTGCGGGCTGGCGGCTTGAGGCCGCTGCGGGAGGAGTATAAGGTGCAGCCGATGATGGCTAAGGTGCTGCAGGTACTGGATAGGCTCAGGAAAGCGGATTGCGCGGTAGAAGCGAGGTGGATTTGATCGTCACTTTGAAGCGGCGTTCGGTTTAGCCGCGGTGGAGAGTTGGGGGCCAGACAGTGCGAGTGAGGTTTCATTCTGAGTTTGCTGTGACGTTTTAGGTAGATATGTTCCGCTCCTTTTTTCTCAGAGTAATGACGTGTCAAACAGATGCTACAGGCTTTAATTAATCAATATGCTTCATAAGTTCATTACATTGAGCTTTATTCAAACAGAATGGCACTTATCCGTAGCGAAGGAAAATGCAAGTCATGGCGATTAATCCTCTCCAATCAGGCGGTGTCTATCCTGACATTCCCTTCCCTTCACGGGTGGCGTTTCTTATTCAAATTGTGGGGCCACTGCCTCACCAACTTTTTGCTTTACCCTTCCAACTTCTGTCAGATTTGAAGGCTTCCTGGAGTTAAAATGATCTTTTTAACTTGAACCATGGAAAACAACCAGCCGATAATACATTTTGCCCCACCAACTTTTTACGAAAAGCTCTACCCATGCTTCTCTTTGATACTTTTCTAATCAGACCTCTCCTCTCACATCCAGCGGTAACTGACCTCACCTCCCCCCCTCTCTCTCGGCTGCAGGCGGCCGGCCGCGTCTGGACCTGGTCTCACCAGCGGACGGCTACCACGGCATAGTTCGGGAGGACCGGCAGCTGGTGGACGTGACGCCGCCGATCCGCGCCGTCGGAGCCGACGTCTGCGGCTTCCGCATCGTCAACAAACACCACGGCGGCGATGTGCCCTTCGAGGTGAGGTTCCACGCGGGGAGGTGAGGTTCGAGACGAGGTTCCACGGGGAGGTGACGTTTGAGGTGAGGTTCCACGGGGAGGTGAGGTTTGAGGTGAGGTTCCACGCGGGGAGGTGAGGTTCGAGGCGAGGTTCCACGGGGAGGTGACGTTTAAGGTGAGGTTCCATGGGGAGGTGACGTTTGAGGTGAGGTTCCACGCGGGGAGGTGAGGTTCGAGGCGAGGTTCCACGGTAGGTGACGCTTGAGGTGAGGTTCCACGGGGTATCCCTAGCTACTTTGAGAAGTGTTTGTGTACACAGAGCTTATTCTCCTGATCATGCCTGCGTCTGCGTCTTCTTGCGTCTGGCATGATAACATACATCATGTCGAGACGGCTTCTTTGATGTCAGAGTTGTAGAAGTGTGTCATTTCCGTCGGCCCCGTCATCATTTATATATAACTGATGGCAATGTTGAACATATATGTTCATTGTTCAACATAACCCGACAGATGTGCGTAATTTCCCTCAGTGCTGCGTCAAGAGCAGCCTTCTCAATCTTTGCCAGTGGGGCGAGCGTGGACCCGTGGTCCCCGGGCACTCATTCACCCCGCGCTCAGTTTCCTCCCGACACTACCCATCGGCCTTTATTTGAATTCCGTCCACCACCGCCGAGTGCGAAACTCCGCTGAGCCTGGGGAGCTCTGCTGTGGGCCGTATTTAAATTACGGAACGGCGGCGGAGCGGCGCGTGTCGCGGCGGCGGCCCGTAATTCTGCTATGAGCCGTGAGTCTCCGGCTGCCGCCCGGAAGAATTAGTGCTGCCACAGATAGCACTCCAGAGCTGCCAATTAACGCTCTGTCGCTCCGCTGGGCTCCGACGGCTCCGGGCTGCGGCAGCTCGCCAGGCGGACGCGTTGTGGGACTGCCGGGCTGATGGGCTGATGATGGGCTTTGAAGCTGGGCTGCCGAGCTGCCGAGCTAAACTGCGGGCTGGAGGCTGCGGGGCTGCCAGCTCCGTGGTTGCCGGGCAGATGCTCTCCAACCAATGCCAGTCTGCCAGGCGAACTGCATGGTTTAGTTCACACCTCGTATGTTGGGGTGCTGGCCTCCGACAAGCCTCGTCTGTTGAAATAAATGGGATCGTTGATGGAATTATCGGATGTGGAGGATCTCTCCCTTCTGGGAATAATTAAGCACGTGGACGTTGGTGCTACGTTGTCGGGAAACGTGTGAGATACGACGCGTAGCATTTTGCTGATAATGCACCTCGAAGTCGACTGTTAACCCGGCATTGGCTGGAGTCTCATTCGAACGCCATTGGCTGGGAGGTGGGTGGGTGGGTGGGTGGGTGGGTGGGGGAGGTCGCCCCTGTCTAACTACCGAGGACCCGAACTCACGGTCCGACTTGGACTCGACATGCGGCGATCGAAAGGTCTCAAGAAGCTGAATAAAACGAGGGCTTAATATTTGGTTACAAGGTCATAGGTCAGGTCAAAGTTAAAATCGAGGTATTGAGTAGTTTGTTTTAAAGTTAAAGTTATTATATATTAATGTAGTTTTTCAGAGTTTTCAAGAGGATGACTTTAACATATTACAGGACCCATTAAGAATCAGCTAATAAAGTCAATCCTCTTGAAACTCTGAAAAAAACTACATTAATATCTGAATAACCTGAGAAAGCATAATGACTCTCAAGTCATACTTAAAGTTATTACTTAATATTACTATAGTTATTACTGTAGTTATTACTAAAAGTTAGTTCTAAAAGTTATACTTTCCATCTAAAGCCTACGATTGTGACCATGATCGGCAAAACTGGTCTCGAAGGTATAATGCACATCCTACATGAGCTAAAGTGAGGTTGTTTGCAAATGTCAAGGTCAGGTCACAACATGTCGCATCCTTAAAAATCTACAAAAGTTCTGCAACGCATGTTTTAAAGTTTATAGTATACATACAATTCGATAGTAATAGTCACTTTACCACCTGACTTAATTTCAGGAACTCGTCTTTTCGTCTAACATGTTAAGTGGGGGGCCAACCCCCCAGTCACAGCTCCAGCCCCCCAGTCGAGCTGAAATTGACCTGTATGACCTTTTGGACCTTAGTGATCCATAATGACTGGTGACCTGTCACCCCGCTGTGACCTGACCCCTTCTCGGCAGGTGGTCACCACGGACGACAGCACGGGCGAGGCCATGATCCAGGCCCGACGGCTGCTCAACTGTGAGAAGAGGAAGAGCTACCGGTTTGAGATCGCTGCCGTTGGATGTGACCCGGGCCCGCAGGTTTCCGACAAGTGAGTGACCCAGCTACTACGCACGACGCCGCCGGAAATACGTACACACTTACGCTTTACCACCTTCCCTACGAACCAAGGATGCTAGAAATACGTAGATACGAGATACCTGCGAGATGCTAGAGGTATTTACTACCGAGATATTTGTAGAAGGACGTCCAGTTATTTCCTCCGATGTTATTTACTGCTGCTGTGGTTTTGAAATTTTTAGGGAGGGTGCTTACAAGGCGTGCAGACACAGGTCAGTACACCTGGGCAGCGAGCGTACCCAGTACCTGCGAGCGTACCCAGTACCTCCCGTACTGGACCTCAGTTGTACCCAGTCAGCAGAGCCCCAGCCCAGTATAGCCTATAACCCCATCTTCTGGGGCTCAGTTGTAGTCTCCAATCCCGCCTGTCGGACCCCAGTTATAGCCTCTAACCCTGCCCGTCGGACCCCAATTGTGGCCTCTAACCCTGCACGTCGAACCCCAGTTATAGCCTCTGGCCCCGCCCGCCGGCCCCGTCGGCGACTGGTATGGTGGCTGGCGTGCTGGTTTACGCCACGCTATGTCCGCCTGGCGTGCCGGTCTACAGCGCGCTACGTCCGCCTGGCGTGTCGGGGGCCGCCGTCCGACGGGACCCATTAAGGCGATGTTAACCCATCGACCCGGGTGTGCGGCCCTGGAGTGGACGGTCCCCGTGTGCACCGGGCGCCGCGGTGGACGTGCCCTGGACTGGCGACCGGCGAACGGAACTCAAAACCAGGACGCATGGGCTAGCACACGGACAGCCGCACGGACCAACTACACGACAGTCGTCGACCAGGACGGCACGACGAGCCCCGCACGGACCAGGTCGCCACGGACCAGACGCACGGACCAGACGCACGGATCGGCGCACGGACAAGTCGCATAGACAGGTCGCACGGAAAACCGCTGGACCAGCCGAATGGCGGATGTGGAAATGTCAGCACGGGCATCGACAAACTCGAGAACATAGTTTTTAATAGATTCATGGCCGGTATTGTTTACTAAATAAACAATTTACACCGTGCTTACAACGTGTCCCAATGCATGACACAAGTATTTCAAGGATACCACATTTTGCTAAGCCCTCGTGGATCCCACATCGACATCGACTCGAAATTAGCTTTACACGGAATCAACAGCGAATTGAAGCCGAACTCACACCACATTTACACGAAATGGATATCGAATCAAGACCGGTTTGATACCGGCTAGGCATGGCATCTGATTTGGTGACGCAGGATATCTAGAAACTATGCACGACTGTGGGACTAAGGTGGATTTAATTTACTCTGCATAGCAGCAGACGTTGAGTAAATGCCACATGGTGACGCTGTGTACGGCACAAGACACGTGATACTAGGCTTGAAGTCGTCGCAGAATTCGTAGAATCCGATTATGGATGCCGCGCTGATTGACGTTTACCACGTTTTTGACATTGTAAATGCGACGTCCGATTTAATTTAACCCGCTCAACGTCAACATACATCGCTGGGAACAGGATACATCTTCATGAAGCGCTGAGGGACTCGTATAAATGACTTATCATTTCGTCACTTTGGACGGGACGTATATCACTCGCCGCTCTGATGGTTTTCCTCTGACTTGAAGCGCTTATGAGCTGTCAACGGACATAAGGTCTGCCATACATCCCAGGAACCCCATCTGGTAACCCAGCTGTGACAATGGACAGGCTTATGAATAGGCAACCGCGGCAGATGATTAGTGGATCGGTGTAGGTAGAAGGATAGCTGATCAGTGACACCTCTCTTCTCACGCGCTGCCAGCTGGCATCGGGCAGATGCGGCCATCTCAATGCATGCTATGCAGATTGCGTAGCTGTAAGGTGTCGATGGTTTCGCGTTGAGCCGGCGACGCCGCTCGCATTCCGTCCGTGACCTTGCGTGGCTTGGCCGCTTGGCGGAGAATCAGCTGATCTTTCGCCGGAGGGCGTCTGGTGTTTGTGTCTTGCCCGAGGCGCCAACTAGCTGACGGCTCCGGGCTCCTTTGAGATCGGGGACGGCGAGCCCGGTATTGAACAGCAGTGGTTTGACTGGATGACCCGGCGTCTTCGACGGTGGACGACGGTTCGACGACGGTTGTATCATCGAAGGTGGCTTGTCTGGTGATCTGAGGTCGGATCATAGGGTCATAGATCATAGGGATCATAGAGATTATAGAGATGAAAGAGATCACAGGTTAGGGCTACTGGAGCTAGGTGTCAGATGTTTTGACGCTGCCTTCTGTGATTGAGTTATGGTTTGAGTTGTACACAGTTGAATTTGAAGTAGTGGAGACCGGGCACGTTCTGTCACTTTTTGGCTAATTGGCCCCTGTGGGCACACTTTCAGAGTTGTGATTGATACTTTCAATACTGTTACATACATCAATAGCTTCAAATCGCTTTTAGGAGTCAAGTGCGTATTTCAGTTTGTTTCGACACCAGTGTCGTTAAGTGGCATGACTCATTTTACAGAACCTGCCGTTCGGGGCACCGTTCTGTGCACCTATGGGGCACAGTTCTGTCATTGAGACTTCTGTTATCACCGAACGGTCATTTGTGGGTCCCTGCAGGGGGAGAGAGGGTTTCATTTATCGCCACCATCAATAGTGTAGAAAATGATGGCTATATACGATCCCAACACTGCATTTGTGTTTTTTTCTTGTTTATCCATGCACGAATCAGAGTCCCTGAGTACGCCTATGATTTTTCATTTTTAACTTTTCCCTTTCATACAAAAAAGACCATGACATTAGAAGCTCCCATTTTTGGCCTCCCATTTTTGAACAAAAAAGCAATTTCGGGGTACAATAAGAAAGATTTTGTCACGACGAATCGAATGGTGTTATTCCCATCGAAATCGGTCTAGCGGTTCTCGAGATCTCTGGGGGGGGGGCAGAATCTCCCCCCGCAGGTTAACGTAATTATGGCCGCTCGTGAACTGCATCGGCACCACCCGATTGTTTACGCTGTAGTGTGTCAGATATCTGTAAACAACAGGCAAATCAATTTGATGGTAGTTTATAAGCGATACGACTAGGAATCATGAACAGATCAGTGACAGAACCTGCCTCAGATTGGGTGACAGAACCTGCCCCACTCGACACAGGTACACTTTGTTCATTTTTTTTTACTGAAAACTTGGGAGAATGGGCAAAATAACGCTCAGCACAATGTTCTCGACATTCTATAGCCCATGACAGCAGTTCAAAGGACACTATACATATATCTGAATGCACAAACCAAATTTAGCTTCAACTTATTAAAAGTTGTGGCATTTCTGTGAAAAACAAACTTTCCAAGATTGACCCAATCTGTCGCAGGCCTGTTGTTGCTCATTGATTAGTCGGGCCACGCAAGCACAAAGGGACATATTTAGAAAAACAATATACCTGCGGTGGATAGTTCACGAGGAAACCCCGCTGACAGTATGTGCCCCGTGACAGAACGTGCCCCGTTCTCCCCTGTAGTCGGTTAGTCGGTTCGAGTGCACTCGAGTGGTCGTCCATGATGGCTTTTAGAATCGGGCCAAGATGCCTTTTCGAACTGGGTGTCCAGAGATCTATTCATTGCATTTATATAATGTCGATAGGTAGAGCCATCTGAGGTAGAGGCAGGGGCGTAGCCAGGATTTCGGCCATGGGGGGGGGGGCAAATGGGATCAGGGGGGCCTTGTAGTCAATGGGGCCCACCGAACTAAAACAGTACTGTGTGTTGTACAACGACACATCATTTTTGGGCGATTTTTAGGGGTAGGGCGCAAAATGTCAAAATTAGGCAAATCTGAGACAACAGTTTAACAAAAGCATTCCATTTTTCTTTTTTTGGTGTTCTTTTTATTTGCAAGCTGTTAAAAAACTCGAATTTCTACGATTTCTCAAACATTTATAATTTGTCACCGAAAATGACACGACATGACGTCACTTAACGTCGTTATCTCCCAAAGCACTTAACCATTTTCATCGCAATTTTGTGATAAAACGTTAAACCAACGACACCAATTTGAAATGAGCTATACGCAGGATTTTACACAGGTTGTTTCGGTGATTATCTGCTATCCGCTCTTTGTTGTCATCGTACGAATTATGAGCAGGCATTATTACAGGAAGGCCATTCTTTCTCTCCTGTCTTGCTTAGCTGACACGAGGCTGCCGGTTTCCTCCACAGCATTTCCCGTATAACTTTGCCTAAACGATTTCCCATGCTAATAGATCTTGCTAATCACTTTCGGATTGTCTCGCACAAACAAACTGCTTCATCAAAGCCACGTCAAATCAGCGATGTAATGAAGTTTTCTCCGGCTTAAATTAAAGCTGCTTTATGCCCACAGCTGCAGTGGACATGAACAATATGGATTCAGAAATAAGTAGCAGTTAAACGGCTCTACCGGGCAAACTCCAAGGGGAATGCTCTTGTTTCAAGCCGATCCTATGAAACTAATCTGGCGAGTGGCATCTGGGTTAATTCGGTTGTGCTCGGCTGCACCTCCCGCGAAAGTAAGCGGTTTTTTAGGGACACTCCCTGGAAACTGCGACACGTTGTCACGAATGTTTCCTTGCCTCCCTTAAAGGACGTCTTCCTTGTTCTCGGAACACAGACTGGGTGTGCTGCTCGACAATCATGTGCATCGATACTTGACCGCATCGGTGGCGGCAGAAAGATGCGATTGGTTTTCGTTGTCATTGACATCGGATTAGCCGCGTGCGGTTGACGGTGACTGTATGCAGTCACGTCGGTGGTGGTGTTCCGTCCCGCGAACATGGCGCTGTGAGCCGTGGTTGTCGTGCTGTGGCACAGCAGGCTTGCAGCTGCAGGGGGTAGTCCTTCACTTTGTGATAACACGCCACCACACGTCCACAGAGACACGACTTGAAGCGGGGGAACGTCAAAGCTGAACATGACAGAGCAACCTTTCGTGTTGGAAAAACTTATGAAAGTTTTATCACGAGAGTTATTATTAGCTCATTGTATGTCAGTTTTAACATAAAGATCATATATACATCTATATATCATATGTATGTATATATGTGTATATCTGTTTATATATCTGTATATATGTGTATATCATATGCATGTATGTATATCAGATTTATCATATGTATATATGATCTCTATGAGTTTTAATAGGTTTAGTTCTATGAAGCTTGTAAAACATTTGTTATTCTCGTCGCCTTCTGCCTTTGTGAGTATTTTTCTGAACCTGCGCTTTCATCTGGCTCGTTGGTTTTCTGCTCCGCTCTGACCGACTTTGGCAGCTGGGCTAGTCGTGACCCACTCCTTCCCTCCCGGCCAGCGTTTTGACTTTCGTTAGTCTAATGCAGAGGCTTAGGTTAAAAATTGCGCCAGTCAGGGCCTGCGTCATAATTAAATGTACGGTCACGCTCGCCTTCACCGCCGCCGCCGCGGCCGGCCAGTCAGGTCGGCCGGTCCTAGTGGGTCTTTACGTAGACGGCGTTGCCATGGAGATGAAAGAGGCATCGGGACTATACGGTCTACTAATGGCTTCGGCAGTAGGGAAGTGCTCGTGAGGGTTATTTCCCTGGCCAAAGAAAGGAAGCGCTCTGGTCTGGAAGGACCCGGGTCTTACCAATGGTTTCACATTTTACGTAGGTCTCTGGTAATCTATGGTAATAATGAGTTAAAGCATCCGAAGGATGCATGTTATTTTCACGGACAAAACACATTTGGCTAGACTTACTTCACAGAATCGGCGGTGTAAAGTGTCTTAGTATCGGCAGCAAGTATGCGTGGTCCTGCAACTGTATCTGGGAAAATACGACATCATATCTTGTGTTGAGGACGTGGACAAGAGTTGAAGTAAGATTCAATCCTCTAGTTGAAGTCATATGTATTAAATCTCCAGCATGTGAAGAGATGATTCATCACAATAGCTGGTTTATACGAGTGTGCACCTACCTAATGCGAAACGTTTATCAGCTAAATATGTGGTAATGAGTTTCTACTTTTTTGTTTCTTCTTTTTTAGACGATGTAAGTGTTCTTAAATATTCGTATGATTCATCAACTTGCATGTCACTATTCCTACTGTTTCCCAAAACATTTTGAATGTAACTACGAGCAAGTGCGAAGCGCGAGCGATGTCCTCACTGATAACGAAATTTGTCTCACATACGAGCGGCCGACCCGACCCGGCCCAACCTGGCCAGACCGTATCGCTTTTCAGAAGCTTATTTCTTTGGAATCCCGCATCCGATGGACAAGCGGTCTTTGCCACCTGATAGCCTCATTAAATCAACTATGTTTTTCACATATTTCGTATCACGTGAGGGGTCAGCATGGTGCGTGGCACGTGTCGCGTCAGGGGTGTCGCGTGACCCAGATCGACTATGGCGGTCTGGCGCGGTAGGTGTCGCCACGTCCCTAGGGACAGGTGCAACATAATTATATATGGCACTTCCATTTCCACGGATGCGCTACCTGATTAAGCTGAAATTGTGTCTGTGGCTTGAGACCACACTACTGGCAATCGCAATGTGGTGTTCAGATGACAGCAGACCAATTTCCCTGCTATCGAGTTTCTACGAGCTCGGCTCGCGCGTCCTTCGCCGATTAAGGCGTCTTACTGGGCGTCTTAACAGTATATCGCATTTGTGGGTCAATTACGATTGATGATCCCCCGAGGAGAAAAACGCTATTTGTACCTGCAACAGGTATCCACATTCCACATAAAATTCAATCCAATAATTGCACATTAATGCTGGAGGCGTCTGCCTAATAAGAAACACCAACGCAAAATGCTATATTTCCAGAATACCTACATCCATCTGCATTACATCGACAAAGCCCTAGATCCAATTCACAATCAGTGTTGCCAGGGACGCACACAAATCCAAACAGCGTCGCTATGGACCTGCTCTTTGACCGTGGGCGGCCGTACCATTGCCGAGAAACCTGAACGTAACAAGGCTATCGTTTACTGGTGCGTTTTGCAAAGCCGTGTCAATGCCACATTCCCCCGGCCGATATTAATGTCGGACGATGACTGGTGTTTGAAGGTTTGAAGGCCCTGGCGGTGCTTGGTATCATTCTGTGGCTGCAAACGAAGCCGTCGCTGCTGCTGACTCAACATTGACGCACCACTGACGCACCACTGACGCACCACTGACGCACCACTGACGCACCACTGACGCACCACCATTGACGCATCAGTGACGCACCATCGACGCACCACTGATGCACCACTGACGCACCACTGACGCACCACTGACGCACCATGAACGCACCACTAAACGCACCAACTTGACGCACCACGACCACCACTGACGCACCAATGACGCACCAGGTGACGCACCATTGACGCTATCAGTTGACGCCACCATCGACGCGCACACTGACGCACATGACGCACCACTGACGCACCAGTGCGCACCAGTGACGCACATTGAGCACACTGACGCACACTGACGCACCACGAGCGCACCAACTGACGCACCACTGACGCACCACTGACGCACCACTAACGCACCACTGACGCACCACTGACGCACCACTGACGCACACTGACGCACCACTGACGCACCACTGACGCACCACTGACGCACCACTGACGCACCACTGACGCACCATTGACGCACCACTGACGCAGGTTTGACGCAGGTCTGTTGTTCCAGGGAACTTGTTCCTCGAACAGCCTGACCTCTGTCTGATGCGTACTGCATTATATAATGGAAATCGTGCATCAGGCATGCTGCATTATACTACATACATGGGCTGTGTGGATCTGTTGGTTCTGCACGAAGTAACCTGTCGACTCAGCAACCTGGAAATGAAGCCAAAGTTTAGAAGGTCGTTCATATTCTGCTTAGTAGGTTTTCCAAATACTTTGTTTATTTAGTAACGCACTGGCAACTTTGTTCTGGTTTTTAACCTGTCTTCTTTGTGGGGTGTATGGAGGCTTGTTTGGTTCGCATCAGCATCCAAAGTTGTGGAGCTGTGTTTTATAGTTGTTTTGCCCTGCTAAGAGCTTGGCCAGCTAATTACGTGTGGGCCGCTGTTTTGGTGGCGGGCCTTCTCACTGAATAGGCTCCACGCTCTCCAATCAGGGAGAGACCACTCAGGCGTGCGCTGTTAGGGGCTGGGCAGGCTGCCAGCCAGGCCCTCCCGTTTGCCAGGCTTTGTGGCTGGTCTTCTGTTTATCGGCCCGTACCGATGCCGCCATTGTCGCAACGCAATCGTCGCTGCTGCCGCTGCTGCTGCTGCTGGCGACTGGCGGTGGTGCTGGTGGCGGCGGTGGCGCTGTTGCTCCTGTTCCTGCTGGTACCGCTGGTTGCCGTTATTGATTGTCGCTCCTCGCTGACTCGTTATTGATGAGTGGTCGCCATACACGCTCCGTGCACTAACGATGCAGACGCCGAGTCTCTGTCCTCTGTCGTTAATTGGGTTACCAATGGCTGGCCCGACGCTGTTGTCGCCATGAGCACGATCTCACCACTCCCCACCCATTCCCTCCCCTTCTCTCCTTTGGCATTGCTAGGGGCGAAACGCACTCTGTTTCTTGGGGATTTTGTTCTTTGCCTGCCATTTATGCTGATGAAATGACTTACCCGTTAAATAATACAATCAACAGCTATGTATTTCTACAACATTTGAAAATAACTTGGATGCTCCCTGAAGCTTCTCATCATAAAGTGCGATTCCTTCCATTTATTTTTTGACTGTTACTCAAATGTTTTAAGCTGCTATACAACCTAACCTCGGCGGCGTCTGTGCCGACACCTTGCCAACCTTGTAAACAGCTTCGCTGTTCCAGCGGTGATAAGAATGTAATTTCGGCTACAACGTAAAGATGTTGCATGTCGTGTTATTTGGCATGTTTTTTTCTTCTTTAATTATGGCATGACATGCCTTAACTGAGCTGGTGTCGGTGGTTGCCAGGCGGTGGCCGTTTCATTCCTGGATGCCATCAACTTGCCATCCACCGCTCCCAACAGGCCCCTGTTTATAAATAGACCGTCGTGATCAGCTCATGCCCAAATTTGGACCGATGTAGGAAGTATATGTGGCGTTGGCGTCACTTTACGGAAACGTGTTGACGTGACGACGTGACACGTTCTAAGCAGTGCCGTATGATGGGTTAGTATCGTCACACGGCGTCATGTTCGTGTCACTGTGCACGGCCGAGCAGTATTCTGCCGCTAAATTGTTTACCAGTTTAGCTGATCTGTGTAGGGCGGTATGTCCGTTATCTGGAAATCTGGAGACTTTCTGGATACATTTCTGAAGACTTGACGCATCTCCAAAGCTGCTTGCTGTTAACACGATTCCTGCTCCCCTCAGCAGACTGGTAACCGACTCAGAGTTGAGTCATAAATCGACTCATTCATGAGTCGGACACTTTTGGATGAGTCATGAGTCGAGTCGATTAAATGTTTTAAACCAATACTTGAGTCGAGAGTCGAGTCGATTCAATTTGTTTGAAGCAGCACTTGGGTCAAGGGTCGAGTCAGTTATTCGGCTATTGAGTCAATATTTTAGTCGACTCAAAACAAATTTGAGTCTGTTACAACTGGGACGTATGCCAGGAGCTCCCCTCCCCTGTGCAAACCAAATTACACACATAAATATAATGTCATTCTGCTGACGGCCTGACCCCACGGTCAACAGCACAATTTGTGAAGATGAATCGAATTGAGTTGACTCAAATTTATTTTTAGTAGAGTTGATGGATTGTTTAAAACAATATTTGAGTCAAGAGTCGAGCCAATTCAAGTAATGAAAAACAGCTCTTGAGCCAAGAGTCGAGTCGTTTCATTTTTGTTAATAGCGCTTCAGTTAAAGGGAATGTTTCACTTCTCTGAAAGTTGTCCAATGCACGCCGCTTGTGAGTCGATTACAACAATTGCGTCGTTACAAGTATGCCCCTCAGGCAGGGGTGTCGCCACGAACCTAGAGCTGGGGGGACGGAGGTATTTTGAAATAGATTCTTTCCATGCAACGCCCATGGTATAATGTTAAAATCCCAAAATTGTAAGAGGTCTTCCGTGGTTGTTGAGGTCGGAAGAGGTCTTCCCTGTCTTCTGTGGTTGGGAACGCGTCCCCCGTCCCCTCCCCCGCTTTCGACGCCCATGCCTTCAAGTCTTAAACTGATTGACCGCTGCTTTTCGACCAAGGCCAATGCACTCGTTACAGCCTAGCAATCCAGTAATTGGCGCTGAACTTTCGACGACTCGCCAAACGGTGTTCATTTCGCCGTCGTTACAGCGTGACAATGACTGGTAGATGGCCCGTCCCGACTCATAGATCCCTTGCTTTGAGTGCGTCACTCGCCTGACGAGGCCTCCCAGGATCACGTGACATTTGCATAATCGGCGACTGATGCGACCTGGCGCGCTGGCTCCCGCCTCCTGGTGTGTATGTCGCAGGCTAGAGTACAGTCACTGAACTCTTCAGTGGTCGCAGGAAGCTGAAGCTGGAAGCTGACGCCTTTTGCGTCCCGGCCCGCTTTTGTGCTGGAGACCCCGCCGCTCCCTGACGCGTTCTTTGAGACAGAAGTAGAGGGGAAATGTTGAAAAGGTGGTAGAGGGGATAGTAGAAAACGGCATGGAGGCGGGCAAAGGGGACGGTTGAGGTGGCGATAGAGAGGACAGTAGAGGTGGTGGTTGATGAAAGGTAGAAGTGACGGATGAGCCGGTGGTAGAGCATGCGGTATAGGCCGGGTGGTGGAGTTGTGAACAGAAGTGGCGGTTGAAGCAGCGGCAGAATTGCTGTAGACACGGCATTAGGAAGGACAGTGGAATTAATGGCGGTAGAGCTGCTGCTGGTAGAGTTGCTGGCGGTAAAGCTGATGGCAGTAGAATTCCCGTTCGTAGGAGCGGCGGCACCGCAACAGTGAAGTATGGGGTCCGAATGGGGCTGCGGCGGGCGGGGTGCCTCGCGGCATCCAAACAAATCCTCTGACGGATTAGCCACTCCCATGCCATCGCTCAGGCTTTGGCGACCGCCGACTGGTGAGAAGGGGCGCGGTGAAAGGTGCGGTCTCCGGCCGGCCAAACACGGGCAGCTCGGTATCATCGGCCCTAGCTGCAGCTGCGGTCTGGTGGCTGGTGCTGCTGCAGGCTTGCAGCTCCGGAAGCTGGTCAATTCACGACGCACCCGAATCCTGTGAAATTCACCGAGACGGATCAAAGCAAAGGATCAAAGTGAAGAAATAAAGCGGAAGGAAATTCGGAGTGATCTTAAAATAAATGTTTTTCAATGAGGTTTTAATGACAGTCGTAGTCAGCGCACGCGAGAAGCAAGAAAATGCTCACCAGCTTGTGAGATTGGAGCCATGTGCAAGATGATCGACTTAGTCAAGTGCAACACTTGCATTGTTAAATGTGTATATCGTTGCTTGACTTTGAATAAACTGTTTAAGTCCGAGAAGCATGCCAGATAAGCTTTTGTAATAACCGACAAATAATTCATCTTCTCCTCTTTTCGTGCCTAAACGTGCTGGAAGTTATCGTTTTGCTCGTTTACTGGATGCTTAAATATAGGTGTAAAATGCCATGGGACCACACACGCTAAAGCTTCAAACAAGCGTGCTTGCCATTGGCCTCTGCTTGTATCCGATGATATTTATTTCAGCCGCCGTGACCCATGGCCCGCTATATCGGAAAGCCATTCTCACCAATCGTGCTATGTAACGCCGTCCGCCTGGCCCATGCATTTAAACTCGGTCATTCGGCCACGCTCCCGGTTAAAGCCGAGCCATCCTCAGCTGGCAATGGGAAGTGCGAGAGTCGAGAGCCCAGCCAACCCGGCGCCGAACGATCACTTCCGCATAGTGGCAGCGCTTTGACTCTGGGAGTCAGTCGGAGTCGACGCTTTGACTCTGGAGTCAGCCGGAGTCGAGTGCCAGAGGTGTCACGTGCACGCGGGGGTCGGATGGCACAACTGGCACCTTGTTTCGGCAGTTTGCCGTGTGTCGGTGGTGCCATGCTGGCACCTTGTCTTGGCTGTATGACGTGTGTCGGTGGTGTCGGGCCACCGCGCGTCGTGTCGGTATGACCTGATAGCGTGACCCGTCTCTCATAATCTCTGCGTGTGACATCGACGGCTGGCCCGGCCACCGTCACCGTCACCGCCACCGCCACCGCCACCGCCACCGCCACCGCCACCGCCACCGCCACCGTCACCGTCACCGTCACCGTCACCGTCACCGTCACCGTCACCGTCACCGTCACCGCCACCGCAAATATCACCCGAAATAGGATTTTCCAACATAAAGCACAGTGGCAAAGTGAGGCGATTAAGACATGTGATGCATGCATGGCAGAAGTCCTGCTATTAGCACAGACTATTTTCAGAGCAGCCTGCACTGGCGTCCACTGACGCGTAGTCACCAGTGGCTGTCTCCTGGCTACGAGAGCTGGCAGTAACGCGTGGGAGGCTGTGTTAATATGTATCGTCCCCGGAATCGTCCCCGGAATCGTCCCCGGAATCGTTCCCGGAATCGTCCCCGGAATCGTGTGACCCCAGGTGCCCAGTGTCATGCTACTATTTGCATAGCCAAGTGTGTGGTTCTCCCGGGGGAAGTGATACCACTGTCGCGTGCATGCAGGGTTGTGAGGTACACTCCATCGCCATTCCTCTGATGCAAGCAGCGGGTCTGAATGGACAAAGCCAGACGCCATACGTTTTAGTTATTTCATTTAGCGTTCGAACGGGGAAGTCATTTTGCAAACTTGCTGGTTTATTTTCGGAGCCTGCGATAGTATCTTGGCTGCATTAGTGATTCGGTCGATGTGTTCCGTTGGAAAGGCGTTCCTGTTGCTTGGTTTCTTTATGAAGCTCTGCCAAAGAGATAGATTGTTACAGTTTTAGACAACAGATGGCAGCACAGACTAGAGCCGTGGTACCGCCGAGTTCCGCCAGGTGTCAGGTGTGCCCGCCAGGCGTTACTAGTTCCTCTCAGTTTCGCTAGGTGTCGGGAATAGTTCTGCCCATTTCCACCAGAGGTCAGTAGTGGCTCCGCTCAGCTTCGTTAGATGTCCGCACTCCGCAGGTTCACACCAAGAAGGGAGCCTTGGTCATCTGTGTCTGACGATGTAGGTAGGTACATCAGACAGCGACATATTAGTATACAGTTTAGTGAATTCTGGCGTTAATATGGCTTATTAATAAGAGGGGAGAGTGTGGTCGTCATATTTTCAACTTTGGAACGCCCTTTGTTCTCGGTAAAGATTCAAGCGCCCAGGCTCTTACAGTCTACAAACTCATGGTATAGTGTCGGAAAATAGAAAGACGTACTTCCAGCAAAGAGCAGAGTCTCCTGCGTTGATTTGGTGATATATGTGTATCGTCACTGAGCTCTTGTCTGTATTGGAACATTGCCGTCCGACCGAGTTGACTGAAACGAACCTCTCGAGCTGGCTGCTGCTAGACTAAAGTCATCGTTATTGCTGTACTCCAACGGAAGCAGCCGGGCTTGTTTGCTTGTTAATCCAGTCTGCTCAAATTATTTCCGATTCCTGACGGGATGGCGCTCGTCAATTTCAAACTTGCCCAACTCCAGCACAAGATACTACAGAAGTTTGCTGGTATCGGGAGGCACCGGAACTTGTCCCATTTAAGCTGGTTAACTCTTGTTCAAATGCGCGCAGGGACAAGTTCGTTGCTCAAATAATCAAATAAAATGTATTGCTATCCTTAGTGACTTCTGATTAAGTGAACCAATATAAGTTTTGACTCGTGAAAACTGAAACTGATTATGATCCCTGCCGTATAATGTGAACGGTTAGTCTGTATGTATATTACAATTTCAAAGCACACTGCGTGTAATTCTAGAGTTAGGACTGGCACCTTGCAGCTGATGGGCTTTGTAGCTCAGTAAACCCGTAGATGACTGTCGTTGATCGCCTGTGCTGACCTAATCAGCATGTTGGTCCACTTTACAACGCCTGTCTCACAACGCTCAATTTCATTTTCGAGAATCGTTTAGCAACTTTTCTTAGACTTTTTTCAGCCTTCTCCCCCCGTTTTCATATGGTAACAAACTTGAATCGTTGCAGTCCTGCAATTTTCCTCCCGACAGTGCGCTGACCCTACGTATCGTCCCTTCTCAGCAGTGCGACGGATAACCAAACGCGTCATCCTTCTGCAGTATGATGGACGGTGCACATCGGTATGACAGCTGTCTAAACACCTACAGCTGTCTAACCCGACCTACCCTCCCCGCAGTGTGACGGTGCACATCGATATGACAGCTGTCTAACCCGACCTACCCTTCCCCGCAGTGTGACGGTGCACATCGAGGTCGAGGACGTCAACGAGTACGCGCCTCGGTTCACGGAGCGCTCCTACATCCTGGACGTGGACGAGGGCCGTCTGTATGACGAGATCGTCCAGGTGGCGGCCGAAGACGAGGACTGCTCGCCCAAGTACGGCGACATCTGCCGCTACGAGATTCTCAGCAGTGACCAGCCGTTCGTCATCAACAGCCAGGGTGAGTGACGATGGGGGTCAGAGGCGAGAATGGGCTGGGCTAGTGAACATCAAGATCCGGTGTCAGGTCTTGTTCAGAAGATATACAAAGGAATGATCAATAACATGGCAGTAATGTATATTTAAATGGAAAAGTCGAGACAAAAAGGAATGAGCTTTCACCGTTACGGCATCGTCAGATTCAATCTGAATCTGAATCTGGCGATGCCGTAACGGTGAAAGCTCATTCTTTTTGTCCCGACTTTTCCATTTAAATATACATTACTGCCATGTTATTCATCATTCCTTTGTATACATTCTCATTCATCATGGCAAAAACAATCATCGAACACATTAAAAGTTGTTCAGAAGATATGGGTTTTGTTAGTCGGATACTGGCTGAGACAGGAAAAGTTTCTTTTTGGTATCAGACTATTTTGATATGCTTATGAGTACTTCTGAACAAAAGGTTTGTTAATTTAAGTCACTTTATAAAAAATATTAGAATATAAAGAAAGACCTAACTAAGCGATGACTGGAGTGGTATGATAACATCATACGCTGTTATCATTCCACTCCTGTCACCGTCTTGCTTTCCACTCCGTCACGATTTGCTTAAATTCTGAGTTTCTTCAGATGTCTCGCAGCAACCTCATCTATTCTCATCAGTTCTACTCGCTTTCCAGAGTTCCGCTGTTCGCTAGTCGTTACTCACAGCTGAAATGGAACAATTCACTTGTTTTCGTTCTTAGCTGCGCTATGTTTCTCCTCTCTTTTGTACCTCTTCCCGAAAGTGGTTAACGGAACCCATTACAAAAACACACTTATATTGATAATTTTGATATGCATTCTTCATGCTGCTCAATATAGACCATAATTATTGCATGTGTTTAATCTTCTTTATCTGACATAGCTTCGTAAGTTGAACCAATACAAAACATAACGCCATGTTGGACAATGTCAAAAACTGATGCATTAACCGAAACCCTCTACTATTGGACACTTAATATTTGGCCACTACGGCTTATGTTCCACTATGGCAGAGTACTGTCACTGCCGTGCAAACAGCTGTATAGTTAGCAGCTTTTGCCTGTGTGCTGATCGGCTCTCACGTCGGGGTCCAGTGGTGCTATGCTGATTGTCTGTATGACTGATCGGATCACTGGTCTGCCCGGAGTCCGTCTCCGCCGCGTCCTCGTGAGGGATAGAGAACGGTCCCCCAGGGAGAGGACGATCTCCGAGGGAGAGGACGGTCCCTGAGGGAGAGGACGGTCCCCGTGGGAGAGGACGGTCCCCGAGGGAGAGGACGGTCCCTGAGGGAGAGAGACTGGCCCCCGGGACTGGCCCAGACGCTATGAAGGGGACCGACCCGGACTCCACCCAGTACTCTGGGAGAGACTGGCGCGGGGACTGATCCATGTGACCCAGTCCCAGGGAGGTAGTGAGCTTGTTTCCGCCCTCCCCAGGGGCCAGTAGTGGCGGCACTGTAAGGGGTTGTTAGCCGTGTGGCAGCGAGGCAGTGGGAGAGTGGGTGGCTGTTTGTGTCCAGGGGATGGTTGTGGTCCAAAAGGGGGTGAAGTGTGTGTCCAGGTGTGTGTGTCCAGGAGGTGGTGTGTGTCCAGGCGTGTGATGTGTGTGTGTCAGGTGTGCGTGATGTGTCCATGGGTTGGTGTGTGTTCCAGGGGGTGGTGTGATGTCCAGGGTGGTGTGTGTCCAGGGGTGTGTGTGGTCAGGGTGGCGTGCTGCGTCCAGGTCGTTGTCGTTGATGTGTTCCAGGGGTGGTGGTGTTGTCCAGGGGTGAATGTTGTGTCAGGTCTCGAGGTGGTGTGTGTCCAGGGGTGGTGTGTGTCCAAGGGGTGCCAGTTGTGTCAGGGGTGGTGGATGTGGTCCAGGGGTTGTGTGGATTATGTGTGTGTCCAGCGGGGTTCTAGTAAGTGTGTCAGGGGTGGTGTGTTGTCCAGGGGTGAGTGTGTGTCCGGGTGCTGTTAATGTGCGTCCAGGGCAGTCATGTGACTCCTTTAGTGTGCCGTCCAGGGTGTTGGGACACTTCTGGTGTGTGCGTCCAGGTTGTGCAGTGTTGTGTCAGTGGTGCTTCATCTGTGTGTGTCCAGGGTGTGATGGTGTGTCCAGGGGGTGGTCTGTGTGTCCAGTGGGTGGTGTGTGTCCAGGGTGCAACAACAGAAACAGTGTGTCTCCAGGTGGTGTGTGTCCAGGGGTGGTGTGTGTTCCGGGGTGCTGGTGTGTGTCCAGGGGTGTTTGTGTCCAGAAGCGTGAAGTGTGTGTCCAGGTGTGGTGTGGTCCAGGTGTGGTGTGTGTCCAAGATGTGGTGGTGGTGTGTGTCCAGGGGTGGTGTGTGTCCAGGGGTGGTGTGTGTCCAGGGGTGGTGTGTGTCCAGATGTAGCTGCTGGGACAGCTGGTCTGGAAGGAGACAGGCTGTTCGTCACGTTAGAGGACCTCCTCTTAGTTGGCTCCGGCCCGAACCGGAGTAGAAGTCGATCAGGAGAAGTGTCCAGCAGTCTCGTCTTGGGAGTGGTGGGAAGAAGCATACTTTCCTTCCTGCGATGGGATGTGTACCTACTTGTTGTTTTTACTCAGTCGGTATAACACTTAAACTTACCGTTTTTTGTATTACTCACATGTTTTGTTGGTTGGTGGTTTTTTACTTTGTGTCTGTATGTGAATGCTTCACGAATGTTTTCGGACGGTATATGTGCGGTTAGGAGCGGAAAACGTTTACTGACAGTATTACAATTGAGCCAGGCGGCAGTGGAAAACAATACGACCTTGATTGTAGGTGCTTTGTACGCAGCCGCACCAATCTTTGAATTATTTTGCATATATATATTTAGAGGAAAACGGCAGCACCATTCCAAATACGTCAAAAAAGTATGATTTTGCCACACTATGTCGTATTTTTCTGAAATGCTGGTGGCTAGTTCTGTATAACCTCGTTGGGCACTGTCGCTGCAGAACCTCTCTGGGTCTATATTTCCATTCCCCCACCCCCTCTCCCTTCAGCTAGAAGGGGAGGGCTGGGACGGTGGTTCCCCTCCCCACAAAGCGGGTGACCGTCGCGCTCGGCCATTATCGAAACTGCCCAGCGAAATCGATGCCGCCCTAATGGCGGAATGAAGCGGAAATTTCAGCTCGGCCGAGCGAAGCCGTCTGCCTGGGACTCGTAAAAGAAAGTGGCTGAATTCACTGGCCAGCACGATGAAGCTGTGCTGACGGCTCGTTACTACTAGCTGTTCGGCCTGCCGGTCAACTCCGCTCGGATGAGGCGCTAACTTGGCCAACGACCGGTGACCGTCTCGGCAACGACCGGTGACCGTTTCGGCAACGACCGGTGACCGGTCAGATGGACGTCAGTTTGGCGGAGTGACCGATTTGGCCGAGTGACTCGGGCTAGTTACGATTAGTATATCAGCCGGGAGATTGAATCTGAATGTGTTTCAGTGCGTGTAACGGTGATATGGTGGGAATCGTCCTTTCCGTCGCGATTGAAATGATGGATAGCGAAAAGTCGTTTGGGTTTTATGGCGGCGGCTGACGACTGAGGCAGATAGATGTTATGTCTCGGTCGTTAGCATTGACTGCGCAGGGCAGAGAGAACGGCCAAGGATCATCTGTTTCTATGATGTTAAGGATGGGTGCTGAGCGCCGACACGAACTCAATGACGGTTATCAAAAGCTATTGAATGTTAGCTGTCCTAGCAGATTACAATTTCGCCCGTTGTAAATATTGGCAATTCAGGCTCGTAGTCGCTGATCAATAGCCATTATTCGAAGATTTACATTTCGGAATCGGACCATGTGCCGTGCTATAATGATCGTCTCCTGAAGACTCCTACTGACTAATTAATTGTCTATTCTGAAGTCATTTTCCGATCCGAAATTAGTTCTTGGCGCAATCTCCTGTTCTCAGATTAAGCTAGATCCAATCATGGATGTCTCGGGACTGGCGAGGGCAGCACGCGTGCAATGCGTGCAGAGAAATCTACAAACTTGTCACCCGTGAGCGCGATTTGTGAGCAGCAGCGAATCAGTATGCGCTGGAGCGTCGGAGTCCAATTTCGCCATGCCACTGGCGCGCTGGGTAGGGTCTGGAATACTGTCTGAGCAGCCGTGGCGAGAGTCTGTTGCCAGTGCGGTACACTGAACTGTTGCCGACCCAGGTGGCAACGAGAACCGGAACTCAGCTGATCTCTCTGATCTCAGCTGTTGAAGGCAGGTCACGGTCACTGTCAGTTCGCTGGTTCACGTCTCATGTTGTCACTCCGGGTTGCTGAAACATGTCTCGCAAAATGAGTCTGGTCTCTGTTTAAAGGAAATGTTTCACCTTTGTAAAAGTTGTGAAATATACTCCCGTTGTAGCACAAAATATGAAGCAAGTGCTGCTGAAAACGATGGTGATATTTGTTTCTCTAAAGTCACTAAGCTTTTTTAATGTGCGCTTTTTGGGACAATTACGTCATTATTGAGGTATGAGAGCTGTAGAAAATAGGCACAATCTTGTTAGACAACTCTGACAGCTTGAATACAAACGAGTCCTTTGTTATCGTACTCGCAGCAGATAATCCAGCCATGATTCGTGAAATACAAGTAGTTTTTCTCCCAGGACCAACAATCTTGAAGTGGCTGTCAGACAATCAGCGACGACACTTGCATAGATCCTCTTTTGTGAATCCTAAATTAAATTGCGCAAAAATTGTTTAAGTAATTTATACTTTTAAATAACGGACAAAGATAATGGCTATCTCAGTTTAAAACCAATACAAAGGTGAAACATTCCATTTAAATTCTCACATCTCACGGTCAACGACGCTGGCAAAGTTCTAGCTCGGCCTGTTGACCCAAGAAGACATGTACGGCTACGAGCGAGGGAGAGCTTACCCTACCGACAGGATACGCGAGTACGCTGGTGTAGACAACCAGGCACTGAGGTAGCGGGGATTGGTATATGGATATTGCTCAATGATCACCCGTGAGTTTGTCGGGATGGTGAATACGTTATACGGACAGTGCGGGATACTGTCTCAGAATAGTTGTCACAAGTCACGACACAAGTGTTGATTGGCCCGATCTGTTGGCACCATGACAGCGCGATAACGACTCGTGCCTGTGCCACTGTCCAGCACTGTCACCGTGTACGACAGTGGCACCGTTGCGTGCTAGAATATGTACCGGACCTCACGTATCATTTATCAACGCCAGGACGTCTTTGTTTGCTGGCGATAATCGCCACAACAGGCCTTTAGTACAGTATCGAGCCTGATAAAACGTGTAGTTACCCGAGCGTTAGTGCTGGGCTGGTGTAATATTAATTGCCAGCGGAGAGAAGCTTATTTTACCATGTCTACCGTAAGTGCTTCCACGAACGAGAAAAACATGCATTGCGTTCTGTTGTGTTGGACGAGGCGGCATTAGAATATGGCTCGGAGCCCCACCGGGGTTTACCCCGCTCTACGAGATGGATGGTCTGCTCACAAATTATTCGGTGTATTTTTTTGTCCAGCAAAGAGTGTCACTCAGAGTATTAGGGGCACGAGGGAGTATGTCTTATTTACCATCAGGGGTCCAACGCAAACTTTGGTATTTGACACACCATGAGCTGGGCGTATTTGAACGTGGATATTCAGACCTAAAAAACAACTCGCTCTCGCTAAATGTTAAGTTCTCGTTTCAGCGCCAGCGTCTTATCGCCCTCTCACTCGCGGCTTCTGAGCTGAAGCGACGCGCTTTGAACGGTTGGTTGAACTGAAAATAGGTTTGAGCTTTAGAGTGAGCTAAAACCTGTCAGGTAGAGAGATGATACGTTTAGGCTCAGCTTATGTTGTATTTAAAGGATCTGGCTCGCTACACGGATGCTTGAGTTATTTGGCTGAACTCACGTTTTTGCAATACCGCTTAACGGCATCCACAACGGTACATGTCACGAACTAGACCAGATTGATTAATCAAGCAAACGAATTAGGACGCAATCCCCCTTATTGAGACCCACATCGAGCAGTTATAGCACCCAGCTACAAAGTCATAGCCACGCCCGCGATCCAACAGACTGATCAAAAACGATTTCCAGGAAGCTTGCTGAACCCGACCGTTGGCTGTGAGCCACGCTTGCGCCCATGTGTCGCGTGTCGTTCGTTTGCCGCCGTTCGATCGTTTTACCGTCGGTCTCGGTCGGACCGTCGCATTAGACGCGGGCCCTCTCCGAGCCGCCCTCGGCGAATCCAATTTTCTGGTTGGCTGTCGGGACGCCCAGCCTGTTGAGTTTACAGCAGGAGGCACGTCCTGTGTTCTGGCCACATCTCCGCCGGTGGCGACCGACCCGGATGAGAAACGACGAAAGGCGGACGGGCGACGGCTGCGCCCCGACTTGCGCCAGCCAGCGCCAGCCAGCGCCAGCCAGCGCCAGCGAGCGTCGGCACAAATTTGTAAAGTTGTCGGCGCTGTGTCAGGATGCTGGTGACGGAGAATTGACGAGTGTCGGGACTCGAAGCCAGGGTTGTTGAAGTGGACAGGAGCTAGATGACCGGAAGGTGGATGGGGATGAGGTTGTTGGACGGTGATGACGACGGAGAGACAGGAGATGAGGCTGTTCTGGGCCGGAGTGGGTCGCCGGGGTATGTGACGGCGTTGATGGGAAATGGCTGACATTGGACGGAATAGGGAAGAGTCGCTTATGCTGTGCTGGGGAGAGATGGGGAGAAAGGAGTGCTGGGAGGTCAAATGAGTTTGAGCGAGAGAGAGTGGAGTGAGCTGGTGACCCAGCGAGAAGTATCTAAAGCAAGAGACGGGAATACAAATTTGACTGTTTTAATCAAGATGGAAATAACTAAATGTGTCATAGTTAATCTTCTCATCTTAACCCACATAAAACTACCATAATTTAATGATATTACGACCATTTATTTTAAATTCACTTAATCACCACTTTGTTCGCTTAAGCTGGTATTTTATGTGGTGCTCTAAACCCGGAGGAGTGTTTTAAACGGAGTGCAAGATTAGGATGCTCAAGAGGGCTTCCAAGACGGGTCTTTGAATGAGATAAAGATCCTTGACTTAAATGAGCAAACGCATTATGCGTTTATTATGCTGCGTGTTAACTGTTACCGTTACGTTCTTGTTTCACAGGTACCATTCGGAACACCGAGCCGCTCTCGTATGAAAGGTCTCACAACCACATACTATTCATCGTGGCCTATGACTGCGGCATGAAGAGGTCAGACAAGGTCACCGTCACCATCAAGGTCAACCGCGTCTGCCATCTTGGATGGAAGGGTAAGCAGGCTCAAAATCAGCCAAGCAAACAATCTATGCACTCTCAACTCACTTCTTGATTACTCAGTGTTCCTTCGCCTTTCCTGAATCACCAATGAATAATTTGAGATCTATCATATGTTTCATATGATTTGTCAGCTGCTCAGGTTCTATAGCTCAAGTTTATATTAATAAGCTTCTGATAGTTCTGATCCTAAATGTACTAACGTAACATGACACGCAAACCGAATAGAAACATCACGCCTTGTCGATATCTTCCACACGACCCAAACCTCAGCCAACCTCAGCCAACCTCAGCCAACCTCACTCAACCTCACTCAACCTCAGTCAACCTCAGTCAACCTCAGCCGACCTCAGTAACAGCCTCCCAGTATGTTTTCCGGACATCGGAACTCGTGCTGCCTTGTCGCTCTGTCGGCTGACCGTCGTAGGACGAGATATCGTCTGCCGCTGATAGGACACGGCGCTGTAACTCCTGAGAGGAACGAGGTCAGCACGGCTCCCTCGCCGGCCGTTCCCGCCAACAGCGTGTCAGGGCGACCGTGATGACAGAGGGAGCTCGTGTCACGTGGGTGTCAGAGGGCTAAGCTGCTGCCCGGCTGGTGTCAGGCGGGTGCTAAGCTGCTGCCCGGCTGCTGTCAGGCGGGTGCTAAGCTGCTGCCCGGCTGGTGTCAGGCTGCAATGGGGATGTTGGGCAGATATGAAAAAAGATGAAACTTGCTGAAAATAGATTGCGAAAACTTTACAAATGTACTATCATGACAAAACACAGCATGCATGCAGTAATATTGTATCGAGGACCGAAAGCCTGAAGTGTTTTGGACCATTAAGTCGAGAATCTACGATACAATTGATCAAGATTGCATCATCTTCATCTCGGTTGGTGGCCGCTATCTGTGTCCAGCCGTCCCGGCTGTCTCGCCAGGCCACTCTTTTCAATGTTTATTACCTACGGACAGAGCGACCGTCGGCCACAGCCAGCCAATGGCGCTTCCGGCCGTCAGTATGCGACACTTTGACTGGTCACATAGCCTCATGGGTAACATTAGCATCGAGTCTCGGTCCGTTCATCCAGCTCGTTTCCTTCTCCGGTGCTTATGGCGGCGTCGCGGCCGCCCGAGGGAGTATTCTGTGGCTGCCGCAACTGGGCTCATTTGGTTTCAAATGCCACTGAGACGTATGGTAGTGGGGTAATAGAAACATTGCGCCCTGAATGAAGCCATTCATAAGCATCAATTTGTTAGGGCGACATATGGAGGATATTTGTATGCATGGGGTTCTGTCGCTGAGCAGGCTGCATTCAAACGCCCGACGAGGAGCTGTCGAGTAACGGGGCTACTATTACACGAGGTCGAATCACAAGTAGATAGCAATGTCATTTATGGACGTCTGCTGGCATCAAAATTATCGAAAATCGTGCTTATTGCCAAGACATCAGCTATTAAGTGTGTATTCCTTAGTAGCCTTCTGTCTTAAAACTCATTGACATGTGCTTCAAAATATCGGTCTTTATGTTTGTATTTCCTTTCAATTCAGTGCATCTTATCAACAACCAGTTACCAGTGCTATTGTTTTCTGCTTCTGAAATCACTTTAAGTCAATTGGTACATTTTAACCCTATTCCTGGAGGGATGAAAAGTATACGAATCTGTCGGGGGGCTCATTCGCCCCCTTCAGATCTCCGTGCCAATACAGAGCATAGAAACATGAACTTGGTGTGTGAACTAAGGTCGACAATAAACTCTATTTTGTTAAATTTTGGTGACCTTGGCCATTATCTTCAAGGTCAAATGACGTCATTCGAAAAAATTAATTTTTGTCAAAACATGATATTTTCAAGGAAACCTTGCATTATCTGGAAACTTATGGCAGTAGAGGAATCAAAAAAATCAACTGTAAAGCTTTTTTTAATGTTTTTTCACGATTGGAGGCCATCCAAGAAGATGACCATCAGGTCAAATGGTTTGGATGCTGTAGAGGTCAACAAATGTTAAAAAACCTGTTTTCATCAAATGTTTGTTCGTTAATAACTTGTTATCTAAAGTATAGTACATCATTATTTTGGTAACATCGTGTTTCTCTCGTCATTTGGTTCGCGAATCATATCAAACTTTTGTCATCGAAATTTGACCCCGGTCAAGGTCAAGGTCACAAGGTGACGTAAGTCGTCAAAAATTCATATCAAAAGACGCGTATTGACGAGACAACATTTTGAGACATTTGTGAGTCTCTATGATGTTGTCACGAGTATTGATAAAAAGGTGTTGGTGACCTTGAATGCACCTTTCAAAAGGTCCACTGACTAAAAATCATGCCTTTTCATCAAGAAGGGCCCTAAGATGACATGATATTGAAATAGTTTGATTGATGCAATGCATAAACCCTCGTTTTTCATTTTCATCATAATATCTTATATTGGAAGTTAAGCTTGCCTGACATCAGGTCATTCAAATATTTGATATACCCTGAAAAACTTTCAACACATATTATTTGGCAGTTTTCTCTCACATATTATCCGGTTTTTTTAAACGTCTTGACAATAAAAAACTTGCATCATTTTGATGAAAAAATAATTTTTTTTCAAAAAAATGTGAATTCAAAAATTCAAATTTGAAATTTCGAGATAGCCTCTGAAAGAACAATCAATTAATCTAAACCGATGTTGTTTTTGCTAACCTTCTCTTTAACACACAGACTCCTCCATGAGGTTAACCATGCACAGATTTTGTGTCAAAACGGCCGAACACGCACACTAAAAACTGTCTGGACCCTTTTAATGGATTCAATTTGGAAAAAGTAACAACCAATGCGATCGTAATGAAATGTTAGGAAAAGCAGCAAGTTTGAAAGATTTCTAGTTAAGTTATGAATGACCCGTACGCGAAAAACCTCAAGGGGGGCCGATTCGGCCCCCCCCGACAGTAATAGGGTTAAAGCAAAATAGTGCAGTCGTTGCTATTGCGGCTAAAATTGCAGTGATTATTTATTCACATTATATTGTCTGGCATAGATCAACTGCAGAAATGAAGGGACAGGCGAAGCGTTTGATGGGCTTTCGCATGTCACACGACTATCAGAATTCCTTTAAATTGTCACCAGCTGGCTCCATAGATGCCGTGAAGGCGTATAAATCTGGCTGGTGGCAGATGTCGTCTAAAGTGAGACGCCCTGGACTGGGCTTCCCAGGTCGATAGTCCGCCTACAGTTGGACAGTCGGTGACAGAGGACTGCTAATGGCTGTCCCGTGTCTGGCGTTCCTCCCCGGGCTTCCACTCTACGGGCAGTTCCGTCCGTCCCACAGGAGGCAAATAAAAGCCGAGGTTATCAACTTATTATATAATGTCGGAAACTATTGACGTTGCATTAGGAAAGAAGCACACATAAGGTATTTATGTATCGGAAACTTCTGAGGACTAAAGGCCCGAGGAATTGTGGTATATGAATACCTTATGCGTAAAGTTGCATGAATTAAAAAGTTATCAAATTTGTGCAGCAACTTTTCTCTTCGTTTTCTTTCTTTGCTGCCTTCCCTACAATCGCCTGCCGCTACCTGCCATCCACCATGCAACGCGCTGTCGTTCGCCGTTCGCCGCTCGTCGTGCTCCTCCCACCTCCCGCCTCAAAGCACTCGCCTTCTCCCTCCTCTCTGAAAGATGCGTCCCGCGGGAAGGCTGGTGTTGTCCGGAGACAAATACACCGTAGCTGACCGATAGCTATAGTGCGCTGGCCAGTCAGCCGGACCAGCGGGTCCAGTCAAGCCGGACAGCGGGTTAGCCAAGCCGGCCAGCGGGTCGGCCAAAGCCGGTCCAGCCAAGTCCGGTCAAGCCGGTCCAGCCAAGCCGGCCAGCGGGTCAGGCAAGCCGACCAGCGGTCCAGCCAGCCAGCCAAGCCGGCCAGCGCACAGTGGGGATTTTTGCCATTTAGCCTGACTTAATTGCTAGCATCTATGAATATGCGGTAGTGCATACATACTTAACATGTCAGCATCAGGCAAGTCATTCTGACATACTTTGAGGGCAAAACAAGTTTCAAAACACTTAAGGTCACATATTTATTACGTCTTTTGAAAAGGTCTTCACCGCTGCATGCTGAAACGGGATGTACTTTCATGTTGCTGCTAGCCGCGTCGAGCTCATTTGTAGCAGCCAGTCTTATTGTTTCGAACATAATATTGCCAACAGGTTACAACTCACTGGGGAAGGTCCAAATTATGTCACTGGAGGTCCTAATTTGTTCGCGTGACCTGGCCTGACCTGGCCTGAGAGTTTTAAACGGCATTAAACCGCCGTTTGCTCCCGGAAATGCGACAAACCTCATAGATGGTAATCATGATTACAAAGACTTAGATTTTTTAAAGCCTGACCTAAAAGTTGACCTTTTTACCTGATGTATATCAATGACATTGAATCAGACCTTGACCGAAGTATGCGCTTTCGTGCCATCATCTCACGTGAAAAGAAGAGACGGATTCAATTGCTGACCATTCTCACCCATCGAGTACAATTTGAACTTAGTTAGCTCAAATGAAGATACGAGGAAGATAATGACGTCAATGGTCCCAAGAAGGTTAACCATACTTGGGAGTCGGAGAGACGAGGAATGTCGAATGACATTGGAATAATTATGATCTGGGTATGATTTGTTTCGCCCGACAGCCGTCCGACGCCACTTAATAGGCGATAGCACGTTCTTCTCACATTGCAAGACCGGTGCATCTGTGCGCTCAAAGGTTTGACCCAAGACTTGATGGAAGAAGTCTACCGTGGACCATGGTCAGGCTGGAGAACTTAAAGATCAGTTTTATTTAATGTAAATATAAACAGTACGCTTCTCATGTAGCAAAGTTATAGACTCAACCCAAGATGCTCAGAACGAGCGTGCAGTTGCAGCTACGGACATTTGAATTTCATCGCTGCATTTTCGAGGCAAAACTGGTCAGAAAAACACGCCCTTTTGTATTTTGTATTTATCTAATAATATAATAGGAGGGTATATACATAGTATATAATATATATATATATATAATATATATATATAATTAGTTCTACGTGTAAATGACCCATAAAACATGTGTTCATATCTCGTAGATATTGGCGCATAGTGACCTTTTAAATGACCTAGAACTTGAACTTGAACCTTTGCACAATCTCACCATCCGCTTTATTAAGATATGCATCATGACCTTTGAGAGCACTTTCGATAATCCGGTGCCATCAAAAGGCTTTGAAGGAGAGCTGTGGCAAGATTTACTCGAATACGTTGATTTTGACCTTTGACCTTGCTGTGACTAACATGTGACCTCATTTGATATTTTTGAGTGGTATTCATTATTGGCTTTTTATGAGCTTCGAATGCTGCCAAACGTCCTCGCTGCACCATTGGTTCGGAATAACAGGGCGATAAAAGCTTCTCACCTCCAGTCAATGACCGTTTGGCTGAGACCTCAGTCAATGTGGTTATAACTCCAGAAGCAGAATAGAGCAAACCAATCGTAATGGGTCATGCAAGAAAATAGCTTTTGAGGAGTCGAATGGTACAGAAATTGTAGTATATCAGTCGTAAAGAATCATTGTTGTTTGTCTTTATGTTTTTCCAAAAAATACAGTATTTTTTATGTTGCCGTGTTGAACCATCTTTAAAATTTCGTAGGTAGTGGTAGTAAAAGGTAATATAATGTTAGATATGCACGTCGCTGAATTCCAAATGAAACTGGCTATTCCAACCATGTATACTGTTTTGGCTCAGACTTGCTTGTATCCAGTACTGATGCATCTAAATGCATGTCATACATAAGCACTTTCTCAACTGACGCACATTCTCAACAATGTTACTTCAAGCGTCAGTTCTTGCATGAAAAGCCCACCATATCAAGCGAAAATAGTCCCCATAAAGAAAATACGGTCAATTGTGCATCGTTTTGAGCATGGAAAATTAAAGAAATCAGAGATAAAAAGTATTTTGAATTAAGTCAGGCTAAATATCGGGAAAAGTCCCCACTGTGACCAGCGTCGCAGCCAGCCAAGCCAAGCCGGCCAGCGGGTCAGCCAGCGGTCCAGCCAAGCCGGACAGCGGGTTAGCCAAGCCGGCCAGCGGGTCAGCAAAGCCGGCCAGCGGGTCAGCCAGCCAGCCGTCCGGCAGATTGCTACGAGGCTCACTCAGCCTGATATTGCTACCGAAATGGCTGATTGATGACTGGATACAGCCATGTTCGCTCGATCTAATATCCAAACATGACCGCGATTTGGCTACGGTGGATCATCATTCTAGCTGGATCATGTATGCGGCTCTTTATTAGACCGAGTTGAGACTATCTTTTCATTTATTAAATGTTAAGGATGTAGTTCACTTCGGGGAATGGTAATTATATGACACTCAGATGTTCTTTATCCAGTTTGAACATTCCAATCCTATTTTGTATTGTTGATTTAATATATTTAACAAATTGCTGCTGGCATTGTTAGCAAAACGCTAAATTGTCTTCCACATCATGCAATGGTCTGTCAGTTGATTCGATCATCCAACAGTCAACACATGATGGACATCGTGCAGTGTGCACATGCTTCACAATGCAGGCTTATCGCGTTGCGTGTCTGTTGGTTGCTAACATGAGTAAGTTGTACGAATGTTCCTATAAAGCCTGCAAATAATTGATCGGCACGCTACAGGAAGCGTTATCAGCACACATGCATTTGACCGTGGTCTGATGCGAACTTTCCAGGCGCTGAAAGTGACTTTCCTACCTCGTCCTTTATTATGTTATTTGTTTAACCTAACGGGCACGCCAGGCGATCAAACTTTTCAACAGCATAGAACTTGAGCTCCGCGTGAATGGATTAGAGGAGAAATTGTGCAGCTTTATTGATCAATTTTGACTTAACTGCTTGGAACGAGTCTGTGTGTTTTTATTAGTTAAACACAGTTATTTTAAATATATCACCTAAAATGGACTAATAATTTACACTCCTTTATTAGATGACACATCTAATAAAGAAGTGAAAATTGTTAATCCATTTTAGTTTAGGTATATTTGAATGGCTTGCTCGCTGACGCAAACGCCTTTTTACCGAAGTTTGAGGGAGCACGGCTCATCTGCCTATTTATTTCCCTTATCTCATGAGAGGTGTCTATAGGCATATGAGACCAATAATACAATATTCACACTTGAACGGGATCAAAATATCATTGTATTAGACATTAACACTGAAACACTGCCCAAAATTATCTGGAATCACGCAGGTTTGCCATACAAATTAATGCATTTTGGGCATCTTTCTACGGTACAAATAACTTCATCGTTCGACGATAGATGGCAGCAGCAATAACGCCCGAGGGGTCTGCTGTACCGCCGACACCACTGCACTGCGGAACAGCATCTTGCAATGGTGCGAATAGTTTAATTTACCGACAATAGATGGCAGCAGCGATACCGCCTGATAGTTATACTGTACCGCTAACACAGGTATACTGCGGAACAGCATCAGTCGTGCCCGATCCGATGCCCGAGCTGCCATTGCATCTACACCCGCTACATGCGACTTCTACATCTTCCACCACGCTCACCTACCTCGGAAACCAACACCACCCCCTCCCACGTGCCACGTGTTTCCCCACCGCATGCTGACGGCCGCCACGTGTCCCGCAGATCTGCCGGAGCACGTGGAATACGCGCCGGCCTCGGGCGCCATCCCGCTCTTCCCGGACGCCACTCTGGACATGTGCGAGGTGCCGTGCGCCGTGGACCGCGTCCAGAGCAAGATCTCGCTGCAGACGTCCCACATCGGCAAGGGCTGCGACCGTGACACGTACTCGGTGGAGAACCAGAGGAAGCTGTGCGGTGCCGACTCCCGGGCGGTGGACCTGCTACCCTCGCCCTCCACCGAGACGCAGTGGACCCTGCCTCTGCCCAGAGATCACGGCCATGAGTCCGATGAGGTGTTCCAGGTGGGTGCGATGGGCGAAGGGTGAGGAATGGGAATCTGGTGGAGTCGGTGTTGGTGGCTATGATTGGGATCAGATGGTTTTGCCATTGTTTATATATGCGATGAAGAGGCTTGGTAGGCAACATCTATTGAAAAGTTAATCATTAAAGGTGACTTTCATAGTGTGACTTAAATTAACTATGCATAGTGTGGAACCCAATTGAGATTTTTTATGTGATTTATTTACTTTCATTGAAATGCTCTAATTCAGACTCCCTATCGAGTCAATGACTGTTGATTTTCTGACCGGCAATGTCATGCAATTAACTATGAGCTAAGCTACCGAGACTGTTAACCACTCACCACACATCGACGCTTACCTCCCTTGTGTCTCTGTGTGTCTCTTCCTCAGTTTGACGGCACAAGCACGGGAGTGGTGGTGCCTACATCGGTGATGGAGCCCCAGCTGGGCAACACGTTCACCATCTCGGTCTGGCTACGGCACGCTGACCACCCTAGCCAGGACAAGCACGTCAAGGAGCATGTGCTCTGCAACGCCGACGATCACAGTGAGTAGCTCGGGTTCGAATCCTGGCAGACCCGCTCATGGATCACGAAACATGTTGTTACAGCTCTATTGCTTAATGCTTAGGAAATCGATTGAATTTTGAACGGTCCTCTTTAAATCAAAGTATTATGTCTAACTCCAGGCATTTCGCCGGCTATTTGTTGTGAAGCCTTTGGCCATTTGGTGGAAATCATAACAGTAAAGTGTGATTGGGAATCTTAGCATTACTGAAGTTGTGTGAAACCCTTGCATGTAATATTCCAATATTGCATGCACCATGCGCGTTATATTGGCAATCAGACAACTACAGCTCTTGTTAGTATATGTCTCATCTAGACATTGCCACCTCCGACGTGCAGCCAAGAGCTCGGTGTCAGCACCTCGACTGCGTCGCTTCGTTGCGGGTTCGGTTCTGACTGGGGCTTAGCGAAGCTCGACTGGCGGCGAACACTAGGATTGCCTGGACGCTGAACGCTGCGCAGATAACTGCGGACGGCTCTGCTTCACTGTCTGTCTCGCGCTGTTTGTAGCTGCTCTCGAATGACTGTGTGCCATCGGACGAGGGAAGAGGACGGCACAGGATATTGGTCGATGTCGCACTGAAGGCACTGGCGCCGTCGTCGTTACATAGCCTCCGACCAGAGTCTGTTTGTGCCGTCGTGGAGAAGGGACGAAATGGCCGACAAGGGTGCTGAAAAAGTGGTGGCATTTGATCGCAGGTCATGTTCGTTTAGCTCTTGGTAGCATGCACTTCCACATGATCGACGCTGAACTGGCTGCGGCAATGGACCAAATATCAGCAATGCGATCATAAAGGAAGATCTGGCTATTCATTTCCTGCGTTAGCGCGAGGTAGCGCGAGGTTGAAAGGATTCAATTTGCTGCACGCTGGGATGTATTTCCGTTGCTGGCTGTTGGGGCAGGTTTATTACTGATTCTCCGACATCTGAGATGGCGGGGACGACAATAGTTGGCGACTGCTGACGCTGTGCCTTTCAGACCGGTTGCTTTGCATACGTCTGGCAGTTGCATTCATAATAATGTTTTCAAATCAGACTGGGATGATTCCGTTGCTAGCAGAATACATATTTGATGATATATTTTGAAGAAAGGTATGTTACAATAATTCCTAAACATGCAACATTCATGCTTAATTTATCCGAGCAGTACCCGTTGCATTTCCAGGGCATTACTAGCGTTATACAAGCGCGATTTCCTGTTCCGAATATTCTGCTGACGACTCACTCTATATTCCGAGTGACGTACCAGTTTGTTTATTCCGTGTGTGCGCTCTCCCGCCTCTCCCGCCTCTCCGGCCTCTCCCGCCTCTCCCGCCTCTCCCTCGCCTCTCCCGCCCTCTCCCCGCCTCGTCCCGCCTCTCCGCTCTCCCGCTCTCCGCCTTCCGCTCTCCCGCCTCTCCGCCTCTCCCGCCTCTCCGCTCTCCGCCTCTCGCCTCTCGCTCTCCCGTCTCTCCGTCTCTCCGCCTCTCCCGCCTCTCCCCTTAAGGTCTCTCCGTCTCTCCCGTCTCTCCCGTCTCTCCCGTCTCTCCCGTCTTCGCCGTCTCTCGTTCTCTCCCGTCTCTCCGTCTCTCCGTCTCTCATCCCGTCCTCTCGTCTGCTCCGTCTTCCCGTCTCTCTCGTCTCTCCCGTCTCTCCCGTCTTCCGCCTTCCCCTCTCCGCCTCTCCGCCTCTCCGCCTCTCCCGCTCTCCCGTCTCTTCCGTCTCTCCCGCCTTCTTCCGCCTCTCCCGCCTCTCCCGTCCTCTCCCGTCTCTCCCGTCTCTTCCGTCTCCCCGTCTCTCCCGTCTCTCCGTTCTCCCGCCTCTCCGCCTCTCTCCCGCTCTTCCGCCTCTCCGCCCCTCCCGCCGCCTCCCGCTCTCCCGCCTCTCCCCTCTTCGTTCTTCCGTTCTCCGCCTCTCCGCCTCTCCCGCTATCCCGTCTCTCCGCTCTCTCGTCTTCTCCACCCTCCGTCTCTCCCACCTCTCCCATTTCTCTCGCCTCTCCCGGGCCGTCCCCGGGCCGTCCCCGGGCTCTGAGATAGCATCGGCTGGCGTCGCTGTTGTGTCGCGCTGTGTGCCTCTCAGGCAGTGCTGACGGCGGTGATTGGTGCCTTTACGGACGACTCTGTCACTCGGACGTTATCGGCGCCGGTCTTTCCCCCTCGCCTTCCTGCATGACTGGTGTCGTCGGCTCTGGTCCTATTCCAGCCTATTATGTCTGTCTTCCCCAGCTACCGTCTGCACCGTTTCTCCCCACACACGTATGTCTGCAACCCTTCCCAGCAACATTCTGTCCTCTTCCAGCACAGTCGTCCCTCAGCACTGCGATTTCCTCCCCACCACCGTCTGCCCCCCCCCCAGCCAGTCTGTCCTCCCGCCCCCTCTCCACTAGTCTGACCCCGCCAGGCATAGCAGCTTGCCAGTTCTGGTAAGGCCAACAGGTCACGGCTCAGTTTGATCGATCAGTCCGGCTAATCAACTCGGCCGGAGCACCAGCCGCTGGTCGGGCCGGCCGGTGTCTGGCAGTCAACATTGGTCCGCCCCTTCCCCAGCCCGGCTCGGCCCAGCCCGGTCCGGCTTGGGGACCTGGGGGTGGTGTCAGCTAGATTGAATGGGTTTGTTTCTCAGCCAATCGGCTCGATGCTGTTGAGTTCCACTTGTTTTCAACTCTGTCTGTGCAATGAAATGGACAAAGTGGATTAGACATACTCTGTATCGGTTGATAAATCGGATTATACTTCTTGTTTTCCTTCTCTGAACCAAATAGAACGTTACGTAAACGCTGGGGTTCGATGGTTTCTGTAAAGTTTTCGTTTAACAGTTCGGCTATTGGTTTCAATGCAAAATGTTTGCCATTCGTCCGGCATTGTCCGCACAAAGCATTCGACAAGCCTTAAACATTCCGTCTCCGCCATCTCAGTATGTCAGCGTCTACAATCTCCCCCATCTCAGCATGTCAGCATCTACAATCTCCCGCCATCTCAGCATGTCAGCGTCAGCGTCTACAATCTCCCCCATCTCAGCATGTCAGCGTCTACAATATCCCCCATCTCAGTATGTCAGCGTCTACAATCTCCCCCATCTCAGCATGTCAGCGTCAACAATCTCCCCCATCTCAGCATGTCAGCGTCTACAATCTCCTCCATCTCAGCATGTCAGCGTCTACAATCTCCACCATCTCAGCATGTCAGCGTCTACAATCTCCCCCATCTCAGTATGTCAGCGTCTACAATCTCCCCCATCTCAGTATGTAGCGTCTACATCTCCCCATCATCGGCATGCGGCCTCGCTGTGCTGATCGCCGACTCAAAGCTGGCAAACACCTGCAATCTCTGCGCCTACGATCGCTCGTCCTGTCCTGAAGACTTCCGTCACAACAGATTGTGTACCAAGGCCAGGGTGGGCTCAATAGGCTCTGCCGGCAGCGAACGCATCACGCCGGTGGAACACTCAGCGGAAGAGGCGGCCAGCCTGTGATGGGCCGCAGTCCCCGCGTCTGATGATTCCCAGGACGAGCGTTGGTCGGTTTTCAGTGATCAGGACTCTGCCGACCGGGTAAAAGGGGGTGTAGAAAGTCGGCGAGTGGATGCGTGGAAATGTGTCGGAACGTTTTGCCGGTGCCGGCTGGAAATGTGATGCTGGGTTGTTATGGTGGTGTGCGGTCGATCTGAGGGGGAGATTTGGCGAGGGATATATCGGAATAAATGACTGTTGTCGTGTGGTTGGTCACAGGAGACTGGTGTGCGTTACCTCCGGGTATATAGTGTCGAGATGTTTCTTATTGTGGGCCTCGGGTTGCAGTGTTATTTACTGTTGCGAAGAAGCTTTCAGAGAGATGAGTGAAAAACATGCTCGAGACGGTGGAGACGTTTTTGTGGTCTGACGCTTGGCACTTAGCTATAAATTTGGTAAATTGTTCCGGTCCTTTAGCAACCACAAAGAATAAACATCGACTACACATTGCAATGCTGCTCTTGGGTTCTTTCAAAGCTGTATTTCACTGCAATGCATCTTGCCATTGTTGTGAAATAGCACGCATCAGCATTGTGAAGAGCAATATGAGTGTTTAGAAGAACCTTTCTCGTATACTCGCGTCAGATCTGTGTATATTGCCATTTTGTCCATGATACTTTCAAAACGATACCGTCTTCTCTACCTGTGTTGACGTATGTGCCGTCCCCTTTTCAGGGATGAACCGCCACCACTACGCCCTGTTCATCCGCAACTGCCACCTGATTATGCTGCTGCGACGCGAGTTTGACGAGGCCAACCTCAACACCTTCTCTCCTGCCGAATGGCGCTGGCAGATCCCGCAGGTTAGTGCTGAGAACCTTCTTCCTTCTCCTTTAGAACCTTCCCCCGGCCGAGTGGCGCTGGTAGATCCCGCAGGTCAGTGCTGAGAACCTTCTCCCTTCTCATTTAGAACCTTCTCACCGGCCGAGTGGCGCTGGTAGATCCCGCAGGTCAGTGCTGAGAACCTTCTCCCTTCTTCTTTAGAACCTTCTCTCCGGCCGAGTGGCGCTGGTAGATCCCACAGGTCTGGTAGATCCCGCAGGTCAGTGCTGAGAACCTTCTCTCCCTTCTCCTTTAGAACCTTCTCTCCCCGGCCTGAGTGGCGCTGGTAGATCCCGCAGGTCAGTGCTGAGAACCGTTCTCCTCTTCTCCTTTAGAACCTTCTCCCCGGCCGAGTGGCGCTGGTAGATCCCTGCAGGTCAGTGCTGAGAACCTTCTCCTCTTTCTCCTTTAGAACCTTCCCTCCGGCCGAATGGTGCTAGTAGATCCCGCAGGTCAGTGCTGAAAAGTAGCTGGTAATACCTCGCAATCACGGAAATCGATACGATTATTTGTATGAGGTATGCCGTCAGCCAGAACTGGTCATTTTCTTGTTGTCATGTCATTCCTTTTTTCCCACTCGTTCTTCTCTCAAGTCATTTGTGGTTTCTCACTCCGGCTTGCTGTTTACCGGAGCTGTACATTTCTACTTCTATGCTAAGTTATTTGGTTTTGTTCTGGATGTTAGCGGTATTGCATATTACTCGGATGTGCGCCCGGCAAAGTTCATAATTGTGTAATCTCAAGCGATGTTTGTATGGCCGGGAAGACAAGCAGAGCCGATTCCAAGGAGCGGGATGACAAATATTATCTCTCCCACACCGACTAACGATTCTCGTCCGGCGGCTTAAATTGCTTTCATCCGTCCATATGGCCTATAGTCCTATTGATTAACCGCTTGGCTGAACTATGGATTGGTAGCCTTTAGCGTGGGTAGGAGCCAGCCACGGACCGACAGGCGTCCGGTGGTTTGTGTTGTGTGTGATCACGAGTCGTCAGGCAACGCTCAGTCCAAACTCAGTCCGTTGCTCTGTTGCTTGCTCAGATGGCCTGTTTTTGCCGTGTCAGAACTGCAAAACAGGCCAGTCGACGGTATTTGCCCCGGTACCTGTTTTGAATTGAAACTCCGCCGAGTGGTGCGTAGTGCAAATACCGAGCACGCAGAATGGAAACTTTCCGCTGTTTCGGAGCGCTGGAGGCCCTAAACAAATGCGTTGAGGCCGATTGCCTGTTGACATGGCTCTGCCACAATGATTTCGCCGGCCGTTTCAGGACGGTGAAGGGTGGTGTCGCCCGTGAAATAGGCCGTGGTGGCGGCGGCCGCGGCCGGCAGTTGAAGAGCCTCCTTCAGGGCGGCTGGGAGAGGCGGCGCACGCTGTGTTAGGAATGGACCGTTGGGGAGAGTAGGGACGGCCGACGCCAGCTCAGCAACTCTCGGAGAGCGGGGTATTGCTGGCAGGAACAGACCGGGTGGGGTGTCATCTCGGGAGATGTGACAATGGCTGTTGGTCTGTCCTTTGTGAGAGATGCGGCGCAGGTTCAGGTATTGCAGGTTTTGGAGGGAGTGCCATTGGAAGAGACTAGATAACTAGGTGTGGGAAGGCGCTGTGCTGAGGAACGCCCCTGAATTTATTTCGCCGTTATTTGTCAACTTTATCAGCGTGCAGAAGTTTTCAAGTTGACTTAAGTTTGAAGCTGTCTCTTTTCTTTTGTATCTGATTTATTCATAGATGTTGCTCGGGCGTTATATTGCTAGAAGAAACGCCTCAGATAGGTACCTTTAGTGAAAGCTCTACTAGGCCTTACCCATAATTTAACAAAGGTTGACACGCTTTCTGCACTCGCAACGAGTTGATGATTTAGTATTATTAGGAATGTCTTCGTTCTTCCTGCCCAGCAGATTACATATCGTCGGTTTACCCGGCGCTGGCTGACCCGATTTCTACCAAGCACCCGCCACGCCCGATAATCTCCCCACCCCGCCCCGCCCCACCCCACCCCACCCGCCCCACCCCGTCTCGTTCCTCCCCGTCCGCCAGTTCCCTGCTGTTCAAACTGGCCAGGCTGGTCGAACAATCGACCTGACCCACCCCCTCTCCCTTCCCCCGCCGTCTATCATGGCCGCCATACTGGCACCACTGTGACGTCATTGACGCCAGTGTGACGTCACGTATCAACTTCGTGACGCACGCAGCCGTATGATAAAATTAACACGGTGACCTTTGGACTCGCTCTACGTCGCTTGGTACTGGTTTTGTCATATGCGGCTGGTAAAGCGTGGGTAGCAGTGTTGTACTGATGAAGGTTCATCTATTGCATGTTATTCGTGGGTTGTTCAGTACCAAGTCAAGCTATACATAATCGGGTTGGCACGGACTTGGCTGATATATTAATGTTGTGTCGTATGTGCCGCAGCTCGTTGATCATGAGCTCAGCGCGAGGCCGCGGTAATGTCTTGTAACTACCACATGCGATGCATGCGATGGGCTATGGTGTTGATTGTGATTATCTTGAGCGATCCTTAGCGCCACCACTCGCATCATGTATTTGCGAAGACCGGAAAACATTGGAAACCTTTTGCCTTTCTCTCTTTCGTCCGTTCTACATTCTGCCGGTCTCCCGTGTTCTTTAGAAGCCTCTTGTTTTGTTGCTATTTTCCGATTTCTTTCAAACCAGCCATCCCTGACGAGAGGCTCGCGTTTAGCAGCCTCCTTCTGTTATATCTCGGGGAAGATGTTGTGATTTGGTTGCATCTTCTTTCTATGGAAAGCATATGGAAGCTCGCGTTGCTCACTTTCCTGAAGATGTACCAGTTACCGACGGGACCTTGAGGTGTATATGGATGGACGCGCGTGGCACATAACTGGAGGTTATCACACACAGGGCAATAGAACACATCACACCTTCCTCCTCTCCGGTTTATCACCATCACTTTCCTCATTCATGTATTCATTCACTCACGCCCTCATTCACTCATTCGTCATCGTCTCCTGCCTGCCCACGTCGTGTGTCTGCCTCCATGTTCCGCCACCCGTGTGTCTCCGCTGATGCTGCTCTGACCTCTGATCTCTGTCTGTGTCGGTGCCCTTCTGAACTCTACCCTCTGTTTCTGAGCTCTACCCTCTGCTTTCTGCCTCTGACCTCTCCCTGATGTCTGTGTCTGTGCCCCTCTGTTATTTGTTTCTGCCCACAGTGTCTGACCTCTGCCCCCAGTGTCTGACCTCTGCCCCCAGCTTCTGACCTCTATCCTCCGTTCCTGGCCTCTGCCCCCAGTGTCTGACCTCTGCCCCTGTGTCTGACCTCTGCCCCCAGTGTTCTGACCTCTGCCCCAGTGTCTGACCTCTGCCCCATGTCTGACCTCTGCCCTCCGTTCCTGACCTCTGCCCCAAGTGGTCTGACCTCTGCCCCAGTGTCTGACCTCTTGCCCCCAGTGTCTGACCTCTGCCCCAGTGTCTGACCTCTGCCCAGTGTCTGGACCTCTGCCCCAGGTTCTGACCCTCTGCCCCCAGTGTCTGAACCTCTGCCCCAGTGTCTGACCTCTGCCCCCTGTGTTGACTCTGCCGCCAGTGTCTGAACCTCTGCCCCCACTGTGTCTAACCTCTGCCCCAGTGTCTGACCTCTGCCCCCAGTATCTGACCTCTGCCCCCAGTGTCTGACCTCTGCACCCAGTGTCTGACCTCTGCCCTCCGTTCCTGACCTCTGCCCCCAGTGTCTGACCTCTGCCCCCAGTGTCTGACCTCTCATCCCGTCTCTGTCGCCCTCCCGGCAGGTGTGTGATGACGAGTGGCACCACTACTCGCTGAGCATGCATAACCAGGAGCTGACCCTCACTGTGGACGGACGGCCTGTGTCCGTCGAGCCGCAGATGCACGAGGTCATTGACGACTGGCCACTCCACTCGGCCCCCGACCTGTCCACCAGGCTCAGTGTCGGAGGGTGCTGGCAGGGTGAGTCCATTGCTGCGGGCGGGGGAGGTCCTCTGTCTGTGATGAGCTGATGGATGTTATTGACCAGATTGTCTAAGGATTTGTTGTTGGTGTTTTTCGTAGATCATTTGGTATATTCTAGAAGTCGGTATTTTTCCGCTGACTTGTCCGACGTTTGGAAAGCTCCCGATGTAGTCTAATAAAGGGAAACACAACAGCCCAACACTCAACATCATGCACGCTGTCCAGCGACTCTGTGCGAATCATCTGCTGATCATGCAACAAACATTTATATGCACCGACGATCAAATTTCCAACCGTCTGGCTCGATGCCTGACTCCCTGATTCCCGTTCGTTGTCACACATGTCACACTGGTAATGGTTCGGTACCCTACCCGCCCACCTCGCCGCTGGTTGCACCACTCCTTCAGTCTAGCCTCCCTCTTCCCGGCATGTCCTGACCTCACGCTGTCTGACATGTCCTGACCTCCGTCTGTCTGTCCGGCATGTCCACCAGGATCCGAGTCGCGGATGAAGCACATCTTCAACGGCTACATGGCCGGACTCTCGGTGCTGCGCGGAGCCACGGAGAAGCCGGCAGTGCTCAGTTGTCTGCATAGCTGCAGCGAGTCGCTTCAGGCGCCCGACGTGCAGTTCCTTCTGCCCGGCATGGAGCTGCTCGCCAATAACGGTACGGCACGGGGGCAGGTGTCAATAACGGAACGGCGCAGTGTGGTCTTGGAGTGGTGGGGATTGTGAAGGCTTGGTTTTTGTATGGATGGGAGTGTTGGTTGCTAGAATAGTAAGTGCGACGATTTTTTTTTGTCGTGTCGGAAGACAAACAATATGCCGAATGGAGGAAATTGTGAGGAAATTATGTTTATTTACAAGCGCTGTTCGTCAAAGACGTCAAGGTTTGAAGAGCCCTCTCACTATGTTTCTGCTTAGTTTAGCCGTTAGGTTAGCATTTCTGTCTCATGACTGTCTGTCAGCAACTTTGAAAGCTTCGGAAATTTTAATTAAATAAGTTGAGTTCTTCCGACTCGTTCCCGGTGAAACGAAGCAATAAAACGCGAGGCCAATGAAGCTGCGACAGTGCTGAAGACGATATCAAAGTATCAAAGTTTTGGCTTATTGTCCATTATTTTATGTTCCTTCTTGCGCAACGAACAATTAAATTTTCACCACCAAAATTCGCCTGTCTGTAATTGGGCTCCCCGTCGATGTTTTATAATTGTCCAATTCCGTTGTGTTGAACAGTGAATAGTTGACGGTATCGGTTGATCCGTGTCCTATGTGCAAATAAATTGCGACCAGAGGTTTGAGGCATACAAGCTGGGAGTCAATACTACTGCATTGAAGATTGAACTGAACTGCCGTTCTGGAGCCTTGAACTTCGTCCCTGTAATGGGCTTCTTCTGACAAGTTCTCCGTGTCCACTTTTTAGCAGTAAAACGGATACCGTGTTCTCCTCAGAGGAGGCTCCGATAAAAGTATCTGGTAACTTTTTCGGCTGCTCCCAATTTGTTCCTGCCCAATGAATTAAGCCTCGAACTTTTCAATTCGACCTGCGATTGAGCGAACGGTGCCTTTGCTCCGGCCCCGGTCACGTCGGAAATAAATGCGAATATCTCCACTAATCGCCCAGCGCTCCCTAACATCACCCCTTCTCTGTGCCGTTCTCTGGAAGCCCGAAACAAAAGAAGGAAAACAGCGCGTGCCAGCGATCGATTTTGGCGGGCATTCAATCAGCTCTGGTGTGCTGTCGCCTGCCATTTCCAACCGTAAACCAAACACAGCGTGGAATGGAAGGCTGTGTGTGAAGCTATCGGGGCATGACAGGCCGGGAATGGAACGGCCGCGCCGTGAGAACGCAGCGGACCAACACCGGCGGCACGACGCAGAAACAAACTGGACTGTCAGACTGATCCTCACGCCTGGGCTCGCACCAATCCTGGCGTTTTTTATACTTCGTATAGAAAATTGAAAATCGTATCATTTTGTATGGCTGAGGTTGAAATATCAAAGCCACTTGGGTTTTAATTCATCTGTTTGGGTCTCGGGTTCATTCGAAATGACAAGTCACGATTATGTTTTTACAGCATATTCATCTAATTCTAGAGTTCTACACATCTCAATATGACTTGTGACCCTGTACATGGGTATAACTTTAATGCAAGGGGGGGGGGGTTGTAGCTATACAACCCCAATAATTTTGGAATTCAACACTACGCCTATGACGAGATGTGGTAGAAATGGGCTCTTAACAACTAAGTGCAACCCCAATTATTTGCAAAAAGGTACACCTCTGACCCTGTATGACCTTTTATGACCTTTAATGACTCTTTATTACCTTGCATGTCCTTGTATGGCCTTTTATGACGTATTATAACCTTGAATGACCTTTAATGACATTTAATGATCTTTAATGACCTTGTATGACCTTGTATGACCTTGTATGATATTGTATGACCTTGTATGAGATTTTACGACCTTGTATTGACCTTTAATGACCTTGCATAAACCCTTCGCTTCTATGTAACTCCGTATGACCCCGTGTGACCTCATTTGACCCTATATGACCTTGTTTGACCTTGTGTGACCCGGCAGAGATGACAGAGGTCACCGTGGAGGGCAGTAACCGCACCCACATCGAAAGTCTCTTCCGCAAGATCGCCTACGTCAACAGCCGAGAGTTCCCGACCGCCGGCCGTCGGGGTCTCAAGGTCATCACCAGCCTGGTGTAAGTCTGGCGTAACCGTGGTGTAACCCAACTGAGACAGGTCATCACCAATCTGGTGTGAGTCTGAGAGGCGAGACAGGTCAGCCCGCTAACATGGTTTAAGTCGGACTCGTACCCAGCCGAGTGATAACTTGATGTGGCTAGTGAGTATTTAGTTATGTAAGTCGTTCTTAAAAAACTCACACAAAAAAGGACTGGACATGAGAATATATTTGCTTGCCTTGTAGTGAGCCGGTCTCGTTCTCAATCTGCTGGGAGATACTCAGATGGCGGTCTTTTACAGGCAACAACTTAAATATTGATCAAGTTGTCAACAATCCGCTTATAAAAACGGAATGTATCATGGTCGGCGACCTAGATTTTGTCGTTTGGCTGAAAGGGACTTGCACAGCATCCCAAGTTATCAACCTAGCCTGCTGTATGAGCTGATAACACTTGGCCTGCTGTATGAGTCCCTTTCAGCCAACGACAAAATATAGGTCGCCAATTGATAATAACATTTTGTTTTTATAAAGCGGATTGTTGAACAACCTCATCCATATTTAAAGTTGCGGCCTGTATAAGCTCGCCGACTGAGTAACCATCATTTGCGATTGAAGGAACAATCTCTCGAGACGTGAAAAAATTCTCCGAATATTTATCCGTCTAGTCGATGCAATCCTGTCTACAGAAGATGGGTGGCAGTGTGTGTGGAGGCGATAGTGTCAATAACTCGCCTCTCAGCTTTATTGATGACTGCCAAACTCTGGCGCTGCGCTCGTGGATTGTGCAAACTGATGGTCCCTTAGTTTGTGATGACGTCATATAGCTGTCAGCTGGCTAAATTGACTCTACTGAGGCGTGGGTTAAGTATATTCGAGAGGACAGATATATCACCGGTACAGCCTCAGCGCGCAGCAGAGTTTTTGCGTGAGTTAGCGTCTCAGCCGTGTCCCAGCTCGCAATGACGTCATAGAGCTGTCAGCTGGCTAAATTGACGCCACCGAGGCGTAGGTTTAGTCCATCCGGGAGGACAGATATATATATAGCTGGTACAGTCCCAGTGATTGGCGTGGAGCGGGAGATGGTAGCTGAGCCGTATCCTGGATCTCTGTTAATTATATACTTGAATGCAGCTTGCGCCTGCTGGGATGATGACCAGCAATCACCGTACAAGATTGCTCCGTACGAAACGGATCCCGTGGCTAATAAGCGATAGTAAAAACGAGTCTCCGGTGGGTATGATGGGTAATACGTATTTCTATTGCCTTGGATTATACCAGCAGTATGTGCAGAGGAAAGATCATACGCACATTGAAACAATGGAAAGTAGGTGTCTTGATTAAGTTTGACTGCGTGTAATTCAAGGCAGACTTTCAATAACAAGGTTGTCACATTTTTCGCGGCTAATGTCTGACGTTGCTCTGATCATCGTTGATGACTCGTATATAAATAATTATGTTTATAACTAGTTAACTCCCTAATATATATCATTAGTTATAACTAACGCCCTTGGCTACTATAACTAGCTAACGCTATGATGTTATAATTATGTTCCCACTAGTGAACTCGATGCTAATAACTCGGTGTGGATGTAGTCCCTGACCGGTGGGTCCTGTCTCTCCGCCAACAGGTGCACCAACGGAAAGATGGTGAAGATCCCCGTGGTGGACAGCTACGTGGTGGTCCGCCAGCCTCGCTACCTCCACATCGCCGTCAACGGCACCGACAACTTCTCTGACGACTACGAGCAGCTCAAGACCGGCGTGCCCGTCTTCCCCGACATCCGCGTACTGGCTGGAACTGACCAACAGGAGATGAACGGTATGTGGTGGCCAATATGGCGCGTCTAGATGTGGTCGCGTTTTGGTTTAACTCATCTCACGTTTCGTCTTGGCTTGCATGCCAGCCGGTGGGATGGCTAGTTTGCGGATCTCGTGTCTCACATATTGGCTGTTATCAAGCAACCTCGGCTCAAGTAATGCACTACGTGCCTGCCAGCGTCGGAAAGGGAAAAGGCGTTTAGATGGAGGCGGGCTTCGCTTTGGGACAATGTGGTAAATCTGTGTACTCCGACAAAGCGTTGCTTGGAACAATCGTTTAGAGAAACTGGCCTCACGCAGCGTCCTATAATCATTCCGTTTGTATATTAACTGGTATAATTCTCTTTGTTTCAACCGCCTGGAGATTGTTCATCATAGGAAGTTATGGCAGTCACTAGTTTTTGTATACTGCGTGTCCGTGACGTGCCACAATCAGGCGAGTCGTGATGTGCGTCAATATCGCCCCGTCCACTGCCCCGTCCACCCCCACCCCCCGCCCCGTCCGTCCCAAACCCGCCCGCCCGTCATTTGCGTGTCGCAGTATCCACCTTCGTAGCGTCACACTACGCCGTATATTAAACTAATGTCTGTGCGCGACGAGTCCCCCTCTCTCCCACGAGCTTCTCCCCGAACCGGCACTACCACTCGCCGACATCTCCGCCCCCGCCGCCCCGCCCCGCCTCGCCGCCGCCGCCGCCGCCGCCGCCCGCCGCCGCCGCCGCGCCGTCCGCCGCCCCGCCGCCGCCGCCGCCCCCCGCCGCGCCCCGCCCGCCGACCCCGTCCCGCCGCCGCCGCCGCCCCGCCCGCCCGTCCCGACACACGTCTCCCTAGCCATGGTCATCCGAGCTGGCTCAGCCAACCCAGCATACGTCTCCCCAGCACCCCCAATCTGGGGAGCCGAAATTGGGGAGCCCAGGCTGGGGACTGGGGAGGAACCCCAGGCCGGAGGCAGGCAGCAGAATGCAATTACTGTCGCCCAGCCCGGCACGGCTTGTGTTGATGAAACGCTCGCCGGCTAGACGGCCCCGCGCGAGGCCTGACCTTGTGTACGCCGTGTCGCTCGCCTTATCACTAGCGTGGTCACGGTGCGGCATGTCATAATAGCCTCCACGCGTCATCGACGCCGCACCGGGACGCGATGGGACGAGTCGGGACGCGATGGGACGCGGTGGGAAATTGCGTCGGCCGCCTTTGTTCGCTGAGCTGCTAACACGCTGCCTTTGAAACCAGACTGTATTACAGATTTGCGAGCGTGCGTCGGTTCTTATTAGGGCGCGACGTGCGTCAGTTGAGAGGTGACAAAGACGGGTAGGGGTAGGGGAGGGGAGGGGGAGCGGAGGTATACGGATATGACGCACATGCTCTGGGAGTCGGAATGCAGAAATTGGATTGGTGGTGAGAAGGCTATCGGGTGGCCTGCCCCAGGCCACCCGATAGCCTTGATTTACTAAGTAAACGAGATGATAAATTGCTCCTTCTGAAGGATACGGGTCTAGGATGTGTCCGCAAAGATCATTTCCTACGACATTTAAATATCCATATTGTGGCTGGTATTCTAGCACTCACATGCGCACAAAGGTTGTCTGAAAGACAATCGATACTAGCGACTAACTTTTCCATCGGTCTTCGAGTTTGGAGTTTGAGTAAGGTAGCCATCGGAGTGTTGAGATTCAAGTCACGTCAAGACAGTTATGAGAACCAGGAGAGCCAACTTGGACTGCGTTGACTATTCTCTTGGGCTCTGCAGTTAATGCGGCGCTATGTGGCATCGTATGCGACGCTGTGTATCCTAATGCAACGTCGTCTTTAAATAACGCCGTGGTCTGTGCAATAGGTCTAACCCCAGGCCACCTTCTGCTATTCCATTTCCAAACATCGAGAAGGTACACTGCTTTGACATGCAACAATAACCAGAATCATTATCGTCACCATCAGCAACAACAACGTAGTAATCCTCCCCATCACCATCGCCATCATCGTAACCCAATTCACCTACACTACGTCATCCCAGACACTGACTGACGCACTGTACACCACGTCCAGAGCTCGATGAGACCGGGGTCTTCAGGTCTTGTGACCTACTGTAAATACTCGATGAATATATGGTATGGTATGGTAATAACCACAGCGTGACTAACCTAGCTATTCTTCTCTCCTTCCCCTCAGCCGGTCGCAGCGCCGGACACAAGCTGGACAAATGCACAGTGACCGTGTACCCTCCGCTGAACCCGGAGCACGAGGCTCTCTCCCTGAACCAGCGGCTTCTGGACAGCTTCCAGCTGCGGGCCAAGCTCAACAAGGACGGCCTGGTGGTGTATGGACCTGGACAGCCCAACAGCTACCAGGAGGTGGGTGCTGGGGCGTGCGGGGAGGCCATGTTATGTGCAGGGGAGGTCGCGTTTGGTAAGGGAGATGTCGTGTTGTGTGCGGGAGAGGCCATGTTATGTGCAGGGGGTTATGTGCGGTAACGGAGAGGCCAAGTTATGTGCGGAGGAGATCATGTTATGTGCGGGGCATGACATGCAATGGGGAGGGCCGAGAGGAGGTCAAGTTATGTGCCGGGGGAGGTCATGTTATGTACAGGGGGAGGTCGCGTTAGGTAAGGGAGATGGATGTCGTGTTGTGTGCGGAGAGGTCATGTTATGTACAGGGGGAGGTCGCGTTAGGTAAGGGAGATGGATGTCGTGTTGTGTGCGGGAGAGGTCGTGTTATGTGAATGGGAGGTCATGTTATGTCCAGCTGAAGCCATGTAATGTGCAGGGGAATAGCGGTGCTTTCACGTCACGCCGTACTGACTCGCCACCTCACATATACTGACATGCAGAGGCTGTTTGGTCGTAACAGGAGTGGCTGCACACATCAATCGCTAGCATCGTAACCAGCACACCTATCGCTAATGAATCATCAAACATGGTGGTTAGGGTTACAGGCACAAGGTACGAATGACTGAAACCCACGTTCACACACAGGCACACATAAATCACTCAGACACACAGACAGACGCACATAAATCACTCAGACACACAGACAGACGCACATGAATCACACAGACGCAGACAGACACACGTGAATTACACAGACACAGACAGACACACGTCACACGTGAATCACACAAACACAGATAGGCACACATGAATCACACAGACACAGACAGACACACGTGAATCACACAGACACACGTGAATCAAGCAGACACACGTAAATCAAGCAAGACCACGTAAAATCAAGCAGAACACAACATGAAATTCAAGAGCAGATCACATACAAAAATTAACAGACACACAGAATCAGAGGCAGGTCATACGGTCTGGGGACACTGCGGCGTCGACCGTGGACATGAATATATTGGATGGAACTCCACTAATGCGGCACAGCAGACGTAATGACAGACATTAGCTGGTGCCGGTGTGTATGTGGGGGAGGGGGGGGGGGCTTCGATTAGGGGATGGTCGGATGTAGACTGTGGTGTTCTCTGGCGTGTGGACCATGGAGATTGTTTGCCTTCTGTCTAACCAAACAACCCTTGGTCGTTTGCGACGAGCTATTACTGGCGTCCATCGTAATGGTGTTTTGCCTCAGCTATGTGTATTTGCTCTGGTGTCGCCTGATGAACTCTGGTTTCTTAGATCGTGGTCATTTAGCTCTCGAGTGGTGTTTGTTGAGTCTCTCTCTCTCAGCTGTTGTATTATGTTTGCCAACAGGAGTGGTTCGCTGGTGTATTTGCCTTCAATAGTTCACGCTTCAAAACACTTAACATAACTATCGCTATCGTTGCACAAAATAAATACAACTCGGTTTTGTAATGCATTTCAACGTCTTACCTGCTTTACTCCCACCTCTCAGGCGCTGCGCTTCGTGCAGTACACCAACCGCAAGCCGGCCTACTACCTGAACCGCGCCTTCAAGCTGCTCTGCTCGAGCATGAGCCAACGCTTCATCAGCAACGAGTACGTGCAGACCCTGACAGTCATCCACCCGGCCCGGCGCACCGATCCACCCAAACGTCTGGCCACCGCCGCTCCACCGCCGGCCGGCCGCGAGGAGCCGGACTCCGCCGCCGCCGCCGCCCCTGCCGCTGAGGAGCACGCTGAGCCCGCCGTGGAGGAGGCGGTGCCGCCGCCAGCCGCCCATGTCCAGGACGCGCGTCATCATGTCCAGCTCAAGTCGTGGACGACTGGACACCAGCTGCACTCTGCCGGAGCCAGTGAGTGCTGGACTGGGGTACAGGGGTACGGATTGAACGGGACAAGGGCGGGGCTAAGACGGGACGGACTGGGGTGCAGAGTGGGACCGGGAACTGGGCGGGATGGGTACGGAGCTGGGTCAGGGGGTCAGGACGGCGTGGGACCGGGCCACACCACAGAAGAGATCAGGAAGCAGAGGGGTAGGTACAGGGTAGAAAAGATCGAACTCCTGAATAAGATACGGCTTGTGCGACGAGATCGGCTATCATTGATCTAGTGTAGCATTGATCAGGAGGCATTCAATGCCAAAGCGAGCCTGTAGTAGATAGCTTGTCTGAATAGTTAAACCGGACGTATTTTAGCACTTATAAGCTGTTTTGATTGTATGTCTTATCATTCGTCATTGATGAATTAGCCCTGCAGTTGTGTCTCGCAGCTGGATAATCAATCACTGATTACATACTGCTGATCGCTACTGACCTCTACCCACGTCCCCAGGCCACGCCGTCACCATCATCATCGTGGTCTGCATCGGCTTCCTGGTGTCGATGATCGTGCTGGGTGTGATCCGGATCCGCGCTGCCCACCGCCGCCACCAGGACGAGGCGGCCGACGCCGAGATGGCTTGGGATGACTCTGCCCTCAACATCACCGTCAACCCCATGGAGACGGTTAGTCTGAGAGGGACGGAACGGAACGGAACGGAACGGAACGGAACGGAACGGAACGGAACGGAACGGAACGGAACGGAACGGGAGCCGACGGAACGGGACGGAACGGAACGTGACGGAAAGGAACGGGACGGAACGGGACGAACGGAACGGTGACGCGAACGGGACGCGAACGCGGACGGAACAGGGACGGAACGGACGGAACGGGACGCGAACGGGCGAACGCGTGACGGAAACGCGAACGGGACGGAACGGGACGCCGAACGGGACGGAACGCGGGACGAACGGGACCGGAACAGCGGACGGAACGGGACGGAACCGGGACGGAACGCGGCGGAACGGGACGGCACGGGACGGAACGCGGACGGAACGCGGAACGGAACGGGATGGAACGGGACGGGACGGGACGCGGACGCGAACGCGGACGACCCAGAACGCGACGGAACGGGACGCGAACGGACGGAACGGGACGGAACGCGGACGCCGAACGCGACGGAACGGGGGGGGGGGGCCGGAACGCCCGGACGCGAACGGGACGAACGCGACCGGAACGGGACGGCCGAACGCGGACGCCGAAACGGCTGACGGAACGGGACTGGGACGGGACGGGACAGGAACGCGGACGGAACCGCGTGACGGAACGGACGCGAACGCCGACCGGAACGGACTGGAACGGGACGGGAACGCGAAGCGCGAACGCGAACGCGAACGGACGGAACGGGACGGAACGGAAACGGGACGGACGGGACGCCGGACGGACGCCGGACGGGACGGGACGGAACGGAACGGGACGGGACGGAACGGGACGGAACGGACGGAAGCGGACGGACGGGAACTGCGGACGGAACGGAACTGGGACGCGAACGGAACGCCGAACGCGGACGGGACGCGGACGGTGACGGGACTAGGGACGGACCGCGGACGGACGGACGCGTGACGGAGCGCGGACGGAGCGCCCGGACGCGGACGGGACGGGACGGGAACGGAACGGCGAACGGGGACGCCGAACGGAAACGCCGAACGGGACGGAACAGGGACGGACGGGACGGGACGGACGGAACGCGAACGCGAACGGGACGGAACGGAACGGGAACGCCGACGCCAACGGAACGGACGCGAACGCGAACGCCGGACGCCGAACGCCGAAAGGATCATGACTGGACAAAGGTTAACGGGTTATTCTATGGAAAACGATAAAATATGGAACAGATCATACAATTTTTCTGAAATATTACGATGTTTTTTATGTGGTTAATATTGCTGATATTGTAAATCTCTTGAAAATTTTCACCATTGTAATAATATTAAATTGCTAATTAATTATATATTGGATTAACCTGCTATTGTTGATCGATTGCCTATTCTCTCTGCTTCCCTGAGTTCCTATTTTGGCGTGGTGGCATCAGTTTCCGCTGTTGTATGGAGCTGTCAACGCCTGCGTGGCGGCGGCGGCGGTGGCGTTTAATTTCTGGTCCGCCGCCGGGCCGGCTCCGTGGCCGACAGAGCCGCGGCCTCGGGCTCTAATTTGTGGTGTGTGTTGGGAGAGGCAGGCCCGAGTTTCCCAGCACCAGCCATATTGAAACGTGGCTCGCCTCGCAAACAGGAGGGTGTTGGTGGGTGTGGGTGTGGGGGTATGGAGTGCGACGTGGCTAGATTGGAGGGGACGGAGTGGGAGGGGGAGACGGGACGGAGGGGAGGTGGGTGAGACGGGACGGATGGGAGGGGGTGTAGGGAATGGGACAGGAAAGGGTGAGGCAAGATAGCCGGGAAATGCTGCATGGACTAGTATGTGATCATTTGAGCTAGTCATTCGGCATTGTTAGGTAAGGAACACTTGTTTTAAGTTGCGGCTGAGGTCGTCATGTTACGGTGTTGCTGTGTCATGTGATACGAAGGTTGTGTGACTAACGTGGTTCGTGACGCATCACTCCCGTACATTGAACACAGATCACCGTCAACTCGACACGGTCGACACCGTCCCAGTCTAGCGTCGGTATCACTACTAGGTATCACTATTGGACACACTGAGTATATGATTGTCTAGATGCGAGACTGAGTGTTTAAGCGACTGCGATTTTGCGTCTGAGTAAAACTGTGAGCGGCTGGGCGCCGTATGACCGCAGTACTTGCGGCGCCCTCAAGCCATTAGACACCTCCATTCAGTGCGACGGAGTGACTATGTCACTGAACGCCCGCTTCGTCTCCGTCTCCGCAGGACGCCGCCGCCGGCGCCGGCGCGCCCGCTGCCGTCGATGACGACAGCTCGGACGACGGCAGCGACTACGACAGCTCCGACCCCGACGACGATGAGGAGGAGGAGGAGGTGCCACCACCCCGCAAACAGCTCGAGTGGGACAACAGCCACCTGGCCATCTGAGCTGCCTAGGAGCCCATGTGATAGTGGCCCCTGGTCCGCCCCGCCCCCGCCCCCGCCCTCGACACCGCTGTCGCCCTCGTCCTTACTGCTGCCCCGTCCCAGCTTCTTCGCCGCCCTCAACCACGCCCTCAGCTTCGTCGCCGCTTCGCCATCGCTCTTGCTCCTCGCGCTCTCATGCCCGGGTCGCCGTCACCACCGCACTCATCCCTGCTTCTCGGTCGCCGTCCCTGCCCCCGCTGAAGTTGCCGCAGACGCAGCCGTGGCCGTGGCCGTGGCCGCCGTAGCCGCCGGAAGTCCGTTAGTTTTCGGAGAGGGAGTGCCATACATTGTAGAGTAGTTTCGTGGCCTGTGGCGTGCTCGCGGTGTGCTAGAGCGTGCTCTGGGCGTGCTCGGGACGTGCTCGGTTGTGCTCGATCGTCCTCGAGGCGTGCTAGGAGTACCCTCAGTGCGTCTTGGGGTCGCCACAGGTCGCGACTCCGGAGACTGCAGACGGCTGGCGGACTGCAGACGGCGCACGGCGGCCGGTAGGTTGTGAGCGGTGAGCGGTGAGCGGTGAGCGGTGAGCGGTGAGCGGTGGAGCAGAGGGCGGTGGGCAGTGGGCAGTGGCAGTGGGCAGTGGCAGTGGGCAGTGGGCAGTGGGCGGCGGGCGGTGGGCGGTGGTGGCTGCCTCGGGCTCGAGCCCGACTCGTTCTAACCCACTTCTAGTCCGCCGGTGACTCACGCCAACGAGTCTCTTTCCCGGCAGCAATAACCCGCCTCTGTCTGGAGCGCACTCTGCGCAATCTCGCCTCTTCTCCCTGTCTCCTTCTTCCCTCTCTTATCCCTCTCATTCCCTCTCTCCCTCTCTCATCCTCTCTCTACCGGAGCTGCTTCTCTTTTGACGGGCCCGAGATGGGCTGTCTGCGTTCTCTCACCCAGAACTTCAAAAAAACACCGACCATTATGTTCTCTGCCCGCCCGGGCTTCGTCCCGGCGGCCTTGGGTTTCCTCCTTCCGTTGGCAGCTGTTTTTGGCGTCTGTGTGTGACGCCGTGTGACGCCGTGTGACGGAGAGTGACTGCGCTGCTGGGCGGGCGCCGCATAGAGTGCCTCTCGTCTGTCCGGGGCGGCTTTACACGACCGCCGCCACACCACGAAATCCGTAGCAAGTAGCTGATTCAGTGTTGGTTGCAGCGCGCGGCACGGCTCGGCAATCTGGTGGTCGCGACCGGCGAGGGCGCTCGGCGCCGCGCGGTGGGCTCGGTGGGCGTGAGAGAGCGTGTGTGTCAGCTGTACAGTGTGGACTGCGGGGAGCGGGAAGAGCGGACGGATTTCAGGCCCGGCGCCGGACCGGACCGCCCGCTGAGACGATAATCAGTGTCCCAGGAGGGCGCCTGTGTTTGTTGTGGTTAGGCTTTAGCTCTGTTGACCTGCGCCGCGCGACATCCACTCACATATCTCTCGGTGAGGGCCGCCACCGCCGGCGGCTGTCCTATACTGGTTAGGAGCTGTCAGGAGCTGTCAGGAGCTGTCAGGAGCTGTCAGGAGCGGTCAGGAGCTGTCATCAGCTGTCAGGTTCTGTCAGAAGCTGTCAGGACCTGTCAGGAGCGATCAGAAGCTGTCAGGAGCGATCAGGAGCTGTCATGAGCTGTCAGGAACAGCCGGAACTGTCCGGGAAGGCCGGCACAGCTGTGTGTGTTTTAGTGTAGGCCGCGCGGCAGCCGGCGGCCACGCGGTCCTTAACCATATCATGGCGCCGGCGTCTGTGTGTTTGTGACGTCACAGTGACGTCACGGCCGGCCGAGGGAGGCTGCCCGGCCGTCTTGGTGTTTGTCTGATTAACATTCCATCTCGCATCACATAGTGTGTTGTGCTCTGGAGCCGATTCGCGTGCGTCAGCCGAGACGGCGGTGCAGACGGGTGACGTCATGTGACGTAGCGTGACGTCACGGGCGCCCCGAGACCGCGCCCCCGATGTGTTCCGTTGTGAAAATATCCAGTGTTAAATCTCTATACGTTAAGAGCTGTCGCACCGATAGGTTTAGAGCCTATAAACGCCGAGTCTTTTGTAATGTAGATCACCAATAAATTCTGTCACCACCGATGGTTGTGTTGGAGGCTGGCTGGTGCAAGACTGGTGTTTCTTGAGGGTTGGGGTGTGACTTGTGTTGAGCCAGATACGATGACAGGGAAATGGCAAAGTCCTGGTAAATGTTGGGTTGATTACCTGTGGTAGGTCGTGCACGGGAGATATTGGGACCTGCCATTTTGCTACAACAGTAGAACGGTCACAATGAGCTGTCAGATGCGTATGCTATCAATTTAGCCCGAATCATCCATGGACAACTTTCCGGGATAATATTCCACCCTTCTTTCAGCATAGTTCGCAACGTGGACCCAGAGACTAGGAAGAGACTAGAAGAGTCGAACCCACCCAGCTGCTAGGGTGACCAATTTCCCAATCCAACGCCGTTTGTCAATCATTGTCTTGTTTATATCTAAGCAATTTTTCTAAGTCGTTGTTTCCAACAATTTCCAAAGTTCAGTTTCCAACGTCGCTGCTAAAATCCGTCGCGCCAGCCGCCCGCAAGCTCGCTACCCTACACGGGCAGACACCGATTTCGTGTTATGATTGTATTGTTCATGTCGAATTAGTGGACAGCAGACACTCAGCATCACGCTTCATACAACGGAGACACAGGCTCGCAGCACAGCAGAGGCAGGCAAGTGCACCAATCTTTCCAAGCTGCAGTGCCGTGAATCAAACCAACTGACCCAGTCGACACCGCAGCGCCCTCTGTTTCTTAAGCCCGCTGCTACCGCCCGTCCGCCGCCTCACATACACTCTGACATCACATACACTCTCTTGACATCACATACACTCTCATGACATCACATACACTCTCTTGACATCACATACACTCTCTTGACTGATGGGACCGATGTGTTAGCGCTCTGTCGTTCGCACAACACACTGAAGGCCGCCTGTGATCATCAGACTGAAGGTGCTGGAGGTTTGCACTTCGCAGAAGCGCTGCATTGGTGACAAGATAGGGGCCTGCTCTGCCTGTTCAGCAATGGTGGGTTTCATTAGGCTTTCGCACCATCCGCTGGGATGAAAAATAACGGAACGAGCGAAATATTCCGTCAAGTGGTTTGGCATTAGCAGACTCGAGAGCCAGTTGAATATCAATGTACAAAAAACGTAAACGTAAATATAAACTTACTAAAACGAGATTCTGACCACCACCTCGATAACAAAACTAAACGATTATTATTGTCAATTATTGTCAAGAAAGGATTGCAGCATGAACTTTGTTCATGCAATGCCATCAGCATCCAGTTATGATTAAAAATAACTTGTTTGTGGATGTGAGGAGTATTTTCAAAAGGGTATGCCTAAAAGCAGGGCAAGCATCCTAAGTCGTCTCCAATTAGCGGGGGCAACGGAAAACGAAACAGGACATGTTGCTTGATGAAAGTTAAAATCCAAGATAAAATGTGCAGGATACGAGCCATCGTAATTACAAATCCGCGAATGTCAGTCATCGAGGCTAAGTCGCTCCAAAATATACACGTCAAGATGCTAAGTAGACGAGGCAAAGCATTTCGGTCGCACACCGACACACACACACACACACACACACGCACATACAAGCCGCTAGCCGGCGAGACACTCTACCCGATTCGTCGCGCACCACCAGTCCGACTGTCCCTTGTTAATATCACAGAATTACAACGCGAGTCGCACACTAACGCGTCACTGCCATCTGCCGGCCGAACATGCAACCACCGCCCAGCCGGGTGGCGAATTATAGCACAATAACGCGTCACTGCCATCTGCCGGCTGAACATGCAACCACCGCCCAGCCGGGTGGCGAATTATACCTCCCAGGATAAGGGGAGTAAGGAACATGCAAGGGGCCCGACAAGGGAGCGGTGGCCAGACTGGGTCCCCTGAAGACACGTCGGAGGTCGATGATGCCGTCACCGTACAGATGTGGCACCGAGGGACAACCTCTGCACGCTGGAAATCTTGGACTAAAACGGATGTGGAGGCTAGGGCTCACGTGTAAGGCGCAAGGCATTCTGCATCCACGTTCGGCGCAAATGGGAACTAATGCTAAAATCAATGTTTGTGTCTGCAAAAGTCAAACATTTTCTCCGGAGTCATTCAGCAAAGTACAGCACACATATGCGGAGTTAGCAGGGTCAGCGGTATGAATGTTTGCGGTCTGACCACCATGACTGGTGATCAAGAATATAAGAAGTATGCGCCGCAATGTGAACAGGAAGATGAAGATGAGATGATGCTGTTATGTATAAAAAGCTTCTTATAATAGTCGTCTAGCTGCCCAAATATAACATTACTTAAATTGCATAAAACACTAAAGCGATGAATTGACCACACAAACTCAAACCTGCACGACGGAGGAGGGCAGAGTGGCAGTTGACGTGCATCCCCACACCACCGGACACACGCCAGACGGCGTGAGCGTCTCGTCATCTAGANCGCGGGCGACTCTGGAGACTCCGCCTCGCATGCGGGCGACTCTGGAGACCCCGCCTCGCATGCGGCCGACTCTGGAGACCCCGCCTCGCACGCGGGCGACTCTGGAGACCCCCCGCCTCGCACGCTGGCGACTCTGGAGACCCCCCGCCTCGCATGCGGGCGACTCCAGCCGCCGTGCAAATGGACCGGTGTCGGCGGCGACAAGCCACTCCATCGTCTCTAATCTGGCTCCGATCGTCGGCGGAACATTAGCACAACAGACAGCGGCCGTATAACGCCTAAACAAAACGGCGCCGCGCGCGCCGCGCCGCGACCCGCTGCTCAGCCGACTATGTACCGAGGCAGAGATTCACAGCCTGATATTACAGTGGGCACGAACCGGGCGCGGCGGCGGCGGCGGCGGCGCGGACTGATTGTTTACGGCCGCTGTTCCGCCGGCTCTGTTGCGCTGAGGCGAGCAGTTCCGGCACGGTATGCCGGCTTTATCGGGAGCAGTATTTATTCATCGAGCGCGGCTATCAGGCTGATGGCATGGCGGGGCTAGCCGAGCGTGGTCGCTTGCCAATGCTCCGTCAAGTTTTCCACATTCGGCCGCGCGGGGGGCCTGGGGGTGAGGGGCCCGCGAGATACCACCGCGCTAGGGGCCTTGATGAAGGAGGAGGGGGGGGGGCGGACGTGGGGATCATGTGGGGGCGTGGCGGTTCTTGACGTCTTTGGGGTCGCCACAGGTCGCGACCTCCGGAGACGGCTGGCGGACCTGCAGACGGCGCACGTCGAAGAGGCGGCCGGTAGGTTGGTGACGGTTGAGCGGGGTGAGCGGTGGACAGAGGGCCGGAGGGCGGTGAGCGGTGAGCGGTGAGCGGTGAGCGGTGGACAGAGGGCGGTGGGCATGGGCCAGTGGGCAGTGGGCCGTGGCAGTGGGCAGTGGGCAGTGGGCAGTGGGCGGCGGGCGGTGGGCGGTGGTGGCTGCCTCGGGCTCGAGCCCGACTCGTTCTAACCCACTTCTAGTCCGCCGGTGACTCACGCCAACGAGTCTCTTTCCCGGCAGCAATAACCCGCCTCTGTCTGGAGCGCACTCTGCGCAATCTCGCCTCTTCTCCCTGTCTCCTTCTTCCCTCTCTTATCCCTCTCATTCCCTCTCTCCCTCTCTCATCCTCTCTCTACCGGAGCTGCTTCTCTTTTGACGGGCCCGAGATGGGCTGTCTGCGTTCTCTCACCCAGAACTTCAAAAAAACACCGACCATTATGTTCTCTGCCCGCCCGGGCTTCGTCCCGGCGGCCTTGGGTTTCCTCCTTCCGTTGGCAGCTGTTTTTGGCGTCTGTGTGTGACGCCGTGTGACGCCGTGTGACGGAGAGTGACTGCGCTGCTGGGCGGGCGCCGCATAGAGTGCCTCTCGTCTGTCCGGGGCGGCTTTACACGACCGCCGCCACACCACGAAATCCGTAGCAAGTAGCTGATTCAGTGTTGGTTGCAGCGCGCGGCACGGCTCGGCAATCTGGTGGTCGCGACCGGCGAGGGCGCTCGGCGCCGCGCGGTGGGCTCGGTGGGCGTGAGAGAGCGTGTGTGTCAGCTGTACAGTGTGGACTGCGGGGAGCGGGAAGAGCGGACGGATTTCAGGCCCGGCGCCGGACCGGACCGCCCGCTGAGACGATAATCAGTGTCCCAGGAGGGCGCCTGTGTTTGTTGTGGTTAGGCTTTAGCTCTGTTGACCTGCGCCGCGCGACATCCACTCACATATCTCTCGGTGAGGGCCGCCACCGCCGGCGGCTGTCCTATACTGGTTAGGAGCTGTCAGGAGCTGTCAGGAGCTGTCAGGAGCTGTCAGGAGCTGTCAGGAGCTGTCAGGCAAAGCTGTCAGGTACCTGTCAGGAGCTGTCAGGAGCGGTCAGGAGCTGTCATCAGCTGTCAGGTTCTGTCAGAAGCTGTCAGGACCTGTCAGGAGCGATCAGAAGCTGTCAGGAGCGATCAGGAGCTGTCATGAGCTGTCAGGAACAGCCGGAACTGTCCGGGAAGGCCGGCACAGCTGTGTGTGTTTTAGTGTAGGCCGCGCGGCAGCCGGCGGCCACGCGGTCCTTAACCATATCATGGCGCCGGCGTCTGTGTGTTTGTGACGTCACAGTGACGTCACGGCCGGCCGAGGGAGGCTGCCCGGCCGTCTTGGTGTTTGTCTGATTAACATTCCATCTCGCATCACATAGTGTGTTGTGCTCTGGAGCCGATTCGCGTGCGTCAGCCGAGACGGCGGTGCAGACGGGTGACGTCATGTGACGTAGCGTGACGTCACGGGCGCCCCGAGACCGCGCCCCCGATGTGTTCCGTTGTGAAAATATCCAGTGTTAAATCTCTATACGTTAAGAGCTGTCGCACCGATAGGTTTAGAGCCTATAAACGCCGAGTCTTTTGTAATGTAGATCACCAATAAATTCTGTCACCACCGATGGTTGTGTTGGAGGCTGGCTGGTGCAAGACTGGTGTTTCTTGAGGGTTGGGGTGTGACTTGTGTTGAGCCAGATACGATGACAGGGAAATGGCAAAGTCCTGGTAAATGTTGGGTTGATTACCTGTGGTAGGTCGTGCACGGGAGATATTGGGACCTGCCATTTTGCTACAACAGTAGAACGGTCACAATGAGCTGTCAGATGCGTATGCTATCAATTTAGCCCGAATCATCCATGGACAACTTTCCGGGATAATATTCCACCCTTCTTTCAGCATAGTTCGCAACGTGGACCCAGAGACTAGGAAGAGACTAGAAGAGTCGAACCCACCCAGCTGCTAGGGTGACCAATTTCCCAATCCAACGCCGTTTGTCAATCATTGTCTTGTTTATATCTAAGCAATTTTTCTAAGTCGTTGTTTCCAACAATTTCCAAAGTTCAGTTTCCAACGTCGCTGCTAAAATCCGTCGCGCCAGCCGCCCGCAAGCTCGCTACCCTACACGGGCAGACACCGATTTCGTGTTATGATTGTATTGTTCATGTCGAATTAGTGGACAGCAGACACTCAGCATCACGCTTCATACAACGGAGACACAGGCTCGCAGCACAGCAGAGGCAGGCAAGTGCACCAATCTTTCCAAGCTGCAGTGCCGTGAATCAAACCAACTGACCCAGTCGACACCGCAGCGCCCTCTGTTTCTTAAGCCCGCTGCTACCGCCCGTCCGCCGCCTCACATACACTCTGACATCACATACACTCTCTTGACATCACATACACTCTCATGACATCACATACACTCTCTTGACATCACATACACTCTCTTGACTGATGGGACCGATGTGTTAGCGCTCTGTCGTTCGCACAACACACTGAAGGCCGCCTGTGATCAGACTGAAGGTGCTGGAGGTTTGCACTTCGCAGAAGCGCTGCATTGGTGACAAGATAGGGGCCTGCTCTGCTGTTCAGCAATGGTGGGTTCATTAGGCTTTCGCACCATCCGCTGGGATGAAAAATAACGGAACGAGCGAAATATTCCGTCAAGTGGTTTGGCATTAGCAGACTCGAGAGCCAGTTGAATATCAATGTACAAAAAACGTGAACGTAAATATAAACTTACTAAAACGAGATTCTGACCACCACCTCGATAACAAAACTAAACGATTATTATTGTCAATTACTGTCAAGAAAGGATTGCAGCATGAACTTTGTTCATGCAATGCCATCAGCATCCAGTTATCATTAAAATAACTTGTTTGTGGATGTGAGGAGTATTTTCAAAAGGGTATGCCTAAAAGCAGGGCAAGCATCCTAAGTCGTCTCCAATTAGCGGGGGCAACGGAAAACGAAACAGGACATGTTGCTTGATGAAAGTTAAAATCCAAGATAAAATGTGCAGGATACGAGCCATCGTAATTACAAATCCGCGAATGTCAGTCATCGAGGCTAAGTCGCTCCAAAATATACACGTCAAGATGCTAAGTAGACGAGGCAAAGCATTTCGGTCGCACACCGACACACACACACACACACACACACGCACATACAAGCCGCTAGCCGGCGAGACACTCTACCCGATTCGTCGCGCACCACCAGTCCGACTGTCCCTTGTTAATATCACAGAATTACAACGCGAGTCGCACACTAACGCGTCACTGCCATCTGCCGGCCGAACATGCAACCACCGCCCAGCCGGGTGGCGAATTATAGCACAATAACGCGTCACTGCCATCTGCCGGCTGAACATGCAACCACCGCCCAGCCGGGTGGCGAATTATACCTCCCAGGATAAGGGGAGTAAGGAACATGCAAGGGGCCCGACAAGGGAGCGGTGGCCAGACTGGGTCCCCTGAAGACACGTCGGAGGTCGATGATGCCGTCACCGTACAGATGTGGCACCGAGGGACAACCTCTGCACGCTGGAAATCTTGGACTAAAACGGATGTGGAGGCTAGGGCTCACGTGTAAGGCGCAAGGCATTCTGCATCCACGTTCGGCGCAAATGGGAACTAATGCTAAAATCAATGTTTGTGTCTGCAAAAGTCAAACATTTTCTCCGGAGTCATTCAGCAAAGTACAGCACACATATGCGGAGTTAGCAGGGTCAGCGGTATGAATGTTTGCGGTCTGACCACCATGACTGGTGATCAAGAATATAAGAAGTATGCGCCGCAATGTGAACAGGAAGATGAAGATGAGATGATGCTGTTATGTATAAAAAGCTTCTTATAATAGTCGTCTAGCTGCCCAAATATAACATTACTTAAATTGCATAAAACACTAAAGCGATGAATTGACCACACAAACTCAAACCTGCACGACGGAGGAGGGCAGAGTGGCAGTTGACGTGCATCCCCACACCACCGGACACACGCCAGACGGCGTGAGCGTCTCGTCATCTAGAATCCACGGCAACAATCGAGACCCCGAGCTCTTCGGCTCAGCTGACCGGCCTCGCACAAGGCACGCGTTCCGGGACCCGTCTCGAACCGCACCGCTCAGCAGCGTCCCTTCTGTCCCGCAAGCTCGCACGTGCCTAACAGGCACACATTTGGCACACAGTGCGTGTCTAATGGCACGGCTTCTGGCACGAGTGCCAGCGCGCGGCGGTCTGTTACACACTTCGCGCTGCAGCGTCCTCGTCTGCGCCGCGCTATGGACGGCTCTCAGTAGGTGGCAGCACCTCCGCGCGTATAGGTGTCGCTAGCGGCGTTCAGCCTAGCGGCGTCTAACGGCTGATGTTCGACTTGAGCGTCGGGTCGGGCCGGCGACGCTTGAAGAAGCCAAGCTTCCAGAGGATGAGATAGATGATGGCCAGCAGAAGGAGGCCTGCCAAGACGGAGACGATGATGACCCAGATGGGCACACCGCCATCGTCCGCCTTCCTGGGCAGGTCCGGGTAGGCTATCGTCTCCGCCTGAGCAAACAAAATGGAACAGTGTCAGAGGCACGACCTGATGCGACTCAGCACATACAGCAGATCAACCCAACGGAACACAGGAGAAACTGGCAGAGCGCGAACACTAGCTAAATACAGGAATACTAGTGCAAGTCACTACAGCGCATTACCTTCGGTAGCGTATGTTCCATCTCTAACATTGATCTATCCCCTTTTCGAAGTCATTTACTCGAAAATGCCCGGCATGTGATTCACCGAAACACCTTTGATCAACTAACACAACAAACCTTCCCACCACCTAAGACACCCCAGTCCACTGACCATATCCACATCATCGGAGACGTCCTGCAGCTGCTCCAGAGCCGGGTCCATCTGCAGTGTGGCTCGCGATTTGATTGAGACGTACGACACATCAGGGTAGTCCTCTACTAGTGTGGCGTTCCAGATGCGGCCCTGGACTTGAACCAGTGCGTACTGGTTGGCCTTCAGCTTGTTGATGCGGCACCTGAACTGGATGCATTTGGCCGACTTCCGAGCACAGTCCTGGGGAGACGAGAGTCAGGTCAGGTCAGGACAATATTGCAGGGGGGAGGGGTGTAAGTTGTCTGCACAGTCCCGTGGGAGGGGCTCGGAAGGAGGATGGGCATGTCAAGCCCAGTCTTGAGAAGGAGGGGGGTGGGGTTGTCAAGCACAGTTCTGCAAGTAAGATCAAGTCAGGTTGAACCACTCGCAAATACAAAAACGGTGAGGATGCACATACGCCATGATAGCGTGTGCTAGACACACTATCATTTAAGATAGTTCATAGTACAGTAGTACAGTATCAGGTAAAGATAGTACAGTAGTTCTGTTGATGGCCGCATGGCGTCACTACTGCGCCCTATGCAAAATTGACCGAGATCTTCCCCGGCGCTCGGCCGGATGGGGGATGAAATTTAAGGGAAATGAATAGTGTTATAGTGTTTCCAGGTACATGGAGCACGATGATATCATAGTGGCACCGTGATCTGCGACTAACGACACAGCCCGAGTCACACGACACAGCGGGCGGGCGGGCGGGCCCCGGCCCGCCGGGCGGACGGGCGCCCGGCGGACGGGCGCCCGCCCGCCCCGGCCCGCCCGCCCGCCCGTCACGTCGTCACGTTCTCGTCCCCGTCCAACTCCAGACACGATGTCGTTATTTAATAAATAACAACAGAGTGACAGACTGTCACTAACGCCGTGTGTCGCGACACACGGCGGCAAGCTGAGAATGTCTGTCAGTTGTCTGTCTTAGTCTGTCGACACAGCCTATCGACTACTAACGAGTCGTTAGTAGTCCATACAGCCTAGGCCGCCGCGGCCGGGGCGGCGGTGTCTGTCTGTCTTCGCACAATAACGCGTACTTCGCACAATAACGGGCCCGGCGGGCCGCCGCCCGGCGGGCCGGGGCGGGTGGGCGCCGCCGGAGTGAGTGGATATACTAACACCATCCAACATGCTGCCTCACAACATATTTTCCTGAGCTAAAAATGCATCGATGAGCAAACATAAGCATCGCTACATGTTAAATTACTGATTGAAACCTTTTTAACGATATTTAACGACAATAACGACGATATTTAACGATTACCCAAGCATGCGTGTAGTTTACACACAAACGTAACCTAATCACGTAGTTTATTCACTAGTTTCGGAGCTCCCTATTTCTACCCAAGCACAACGCCAACTACCCAGGGACTGCACCCCTGCCAACCGACCCGTCCCTGCCCGGTACTCACCATGAAGATGACCTGCTGCACCTCTCCGGAGGGTGACGTCACAGCCTCCGGCATCACCACCATCTCCCTCTCCCTCTTTCTCCTCACTCCGACCTCACGGCGTGTCCTGCGATCCTCCTCCGTCGTCAGTTCCGATTCGTACCCCTCTCCTCCATCCAGGACCCTGTGAGCCTGGTACGTACGCCGTGTGCCGTCTCCCAGCGACTCCACCTTCTCGACACCGCCCTGGACACGGCGGGAGTCGAGCTCGTCCCTCCTCGAGGCCAGGTCGACGTCCTCTCCGTCCGCTCCGGGCAGAGGGCGGCGGGACTCGTACCGGCGGCGGTACGTGTACGACTGGTTACCGCCGGCAGCGCCGCCTATCGGCCGGCGGCGGCGGTAGTAGCCGCGCCGGCGGCCGCCAGGGCCGACGACCGGCCGACGTGTGCGTCCAGCGGCGCCGTCGTACTCGGAATCATACTCCTCGTCTTCGTCGTACTGACGCCGCAGGCCACCACCGGTGCGGGAACCACCGCCACCGCCGCGGGCACCACCGCCGCCACCACCGCCGCTGAGGTTGCTCTCAAACTGTCCCCCGCCGGACTGACTGTCGAACGAACCGGTACGGAAGCCTTGTCCGGAGCCATACCGACGCTCGTCGTTGCTCGAGCTGCCGTAGCGTCGGCCGCCCGAGGACCTGTTGGCCTGGTAGCCGCGCCGGTCCACTCCAGCAGAGACCTCACCGCCAGCCTCACTACCATCGTATCGCCGGCCCGACGACGACGACCACGACGAGCCGCCTTGGTAACGGCGGTCGGTGGCTCCGGCGGCGCCGCCCTGGCCTCCCTGGTAGCGACGATCGTACTCTCCACCGCCAGCTCCGCCCGAGTACCTCCTCTCCGAGGACGAGCTGGATGAGCTGGAGGTGCGCTTCGCGCCGCTGTAGTAGTCGTCCTCCGTGTCTCCAGCCACACCGACGTTCTGTCGCCGGCGGTAGCCGTCGTCGGGCTTGCGGCCGCGGCGGTCGCTAACGGCGTTCTGGCTTCCGCTGTAGTCCGTTTTGCGCACGGTGGTGTCCTCGACTACGACGCGATCGTGGTGATCTCCAGTGAACGAGCCTCCGCCACCGAACGAGCCGCCACCTCGCGAGGAGTCCGACGAGCTGGACGAGCTGGAAGAGCTGGAGGAGTTCTTCGTGACAGTGGACTTGCTGGAGGAGCCGCCGGAGACGACGGTCGAGCCACCGCCAGAGGTGGCGCCACCGCCGCGTCCCGCGCCCGAGCTGGAGCTGGAGGTGGAGCTGGAGGAGCCAGAGATGCCAAGGAAAGCGCCGGTCACGCTAGCGGAGAAGACGGGCTCCTCCTGGCGTAGCTTCAGGTTCAGCGGATTCACGAGCACCTTGTCCATGAAACATTCGCCATCACCTGAACAGAATGGGGGAGGGGGGTCGGTTAGGACAAAGGTACCAGACATGTTGTAAGCGTAAATAACTTGATCTTCCTTACAAATAAAACAGTCGGGTGAGGACATGTGAATAACATAACCAGTGAGACCAGCCAATATGCAATCAGGCAACGGCAGTGAAAGTAACGGCAATGTTCCAAAATACGTCAACAAATGCAGCATTGCATACTTTATTCACTTAAGCGATAAGTCAGCCTACTTGAGAACCTTGAGTCTCAAGAAGGCTGGCTTACTTGAGTGTATTGAGAGTCTGGAGAGTCTCGAGTCTGGAGAGTCTCGAGTCTTAAGAACCTCAAAGCATTGGATCTCAAAATGACAGTCTGGCCAGTCACTCGTCATATTTCGCTTCATTGCAATGATGTCGATGATGATACGCATCCCTGCCTGTATCTCACCTTCGACCAGCGGCGGCTTTGTCAGGTAGAGCAGCCACTTGCCGTCGGGACCTCCGTTCTGCACCTGCACCGGCCAGTCGATCAGCACGTCCACCGTATCGACCGTGGAGGGGCCGTTGTTGTAGACCTCGTACTTGTGTAGGACGGGGCTGCCGATCTCGTCCATATATTCAATGGCAGACTCGCCTTTCACATCACCGCCGTAGAACGCCTGTTCCGGCCAGGCGACACTGAAAACAGGAAAGGAGGTCAGGTCAGGTCAGGTCAGGTCAGGTCAGGTCAGGTCAGGTCAGGTCAGAGTAGAGTAGGGTAGAGTAGGGTAGAGTAGGGTAGAGTGAGGGCAGGGCAGGGAGAGGGCCAAGGGAATATGGCAGGAGGCAGAGGACAGGGGCAGGGAGGGGCAGAGGGTAGGGGGCAGGGCAGGGGGCAGGGGGCAGGGGCAGGGGCAGCGGGGGCAGAGGCAGAGGGCAGAGGGCAGAGGGCAGAGGCGAGGCAGAGGCAGAGGGCAGAGGGCAAGGCAGAGGGCAGAGGGCAGAGGGCAGAGGGCAGAGGCAGAGGGCAGGGGCAGAGGGCAGAGGGCGAGGAGAGGGGCAGAGGGCAGAGGGCAGAGGGCAGAGGGCAGAGGCAGAGGGCAAGGAGGGCAGAGGGCAGGGTAGATATCAGGAGAGGTAAGAGCAGGTCGGGCCGGGGCGGGGCAGACCAGACCAGACCAGGTCCAGGTCAGGTCAGGTCAGGTCAGGTCAGGGAGGTCAGAACAGGGCAGGACAAAACTAGGCGAGACGGGGAAGCAAATGTAGCGAGGTTAAGTCAGGAGACCAACTTATCAGAGCCAAATACTGCCTGGAACATGTTCCATTGTCAAATGGATGACATAACCCCAGATACAATGTCAACCTATCGGTAACAATTACCACAATCCAACTCTTCAACGCTACCCCATCTTCCCAGCCAGCTGAGTCAGATTCAAACCCCGATCCAAACTCCGATCGTATTCCCATTCCTAATTCCTCACCCAAATCCGAATAACGATCCAAATCCCTATCCGAACACTATTCAGACCGTTATCCGGATCGCTATCTGGATCCCGATCTGAACCCCGATCCGGATCCCAATCAGGACCCCAATCCAAACTACGATCCATGCCTCTACCCAGACCCCGATCCGAATCGAGATCCGGATCCAATCCACGCAACACTCACCCGCTAACGGAAATCTCGCTGCGTTTAGCGACGCGCGCGCGAATCAGCCGCTCGCCCTGCGGGTCGGCCTCCTCCGACGTGGTGTTGGTGCTGAAGCTCAGTTCAATCAGGCCATCGTCATCATCCAGGTCGTCCACGTTGAAGCGCAGCACCATCTCCTGGGTGCCTCTCTCCACCGGGTTGCCCAAGTTGCAGACCAGTTGGGAGCCGACGTTCTTACAGGCCGATGGTGTACTGGTGCGTGGAGGGGGGACGAAGTAATCGTTGCCTGATAGGTATAGATAGGTACACACCGAGTTGGGGTGGGGGTAGATGCACGACAACTTTGCAGAATGGTCAGAGTTAGTCAGTAGTAGAGTGCTGAGTGGGACATGGGTGGGTGGGCTTGCAGGTAAGGTGATGATGATGATGATGATTGGGGTTGCTGGGCGCAGCGACTCTCATGGTTATACAGCGGCTATTGTAGGCAAGGATCTGCAGGAACTGGCGTATCGCGTGTTATGATCCATAAGTGATGTTCTCAGTTCTCACATCAGCAACGCTAGCTGATCCGGAATGTGGATACTAGTGGGCCCTGATGGACAATAAATGCACCACATTTATCAGGCCAGTGAATGCCGCGAAGTCACGAAAGGAGACCGCTTTCACCGGACCGACAATAAGAGCCCAGTATGCGATGGCACCGCAGCCTCTCGACAACAAACATACGCAGCGGCATGCGACAGGATGTATAAATGCGGGAAACAAGGACCAAGTGTTTCGCATTACCACTCATCGCACCAAGTTTCAAGTTAACAAGGTGATCAGATTGCTGATGACTACGAAAAAAAAGACACTTGAGTTTTCAAAGTGACTGCCACAAACATTCGGTACGCTTACAGGATAATGCGAGTCATGCCATTTCTATCACTGACAAATAATCCAGACTTGATGCATCCAACCTAGCTATTTATTTATCATGCTCTCTGGATATCTGACTCAACATGCCGACTAAACGACCGGGAGAGCATCGCAACATTGACCACTTACAAGGCCACAGTGGGGCCAGAGGGGTATGGCGCCTACCTCAGGCGCGTTGGCCTGGTCCGGCCGCAAAGGGAGGCAGATTAGAGAGAAATCAGGGACGGCTTCAGTTAGTGTCACTGCGGTTAGGCAAACGCTGATTCATTCAACACTCTGCTTAAACCAAGTTGACTTAGGTTGAAATACACTGTTTATTAAAATTACGGCTGACGCAGTGCTCAACATTGATGTGCTGGAAATGGCAATTTTACCTCCACAGCCAAGCAACTTCAGCCAAATCGCGAGCAGCACATCCTATTAAGTGAAGCAATCTTGAGCACATCCCTCAAAAATATGAGCGAGCATGCCGTCATGGAACAAAACACAACCAAACCGCGAAACACCTTCTGGTTAGTCCCACAATACAAACTACACTCAATGCATTATGAACTTGCGTACACAAACCGTTGAAACCCTAATCCCATAGTTTAAACTGCGTACAAACTCTCAGAAATGCTATGTAGTTAACTTACCGTGGGCTCCTTGCCGACGAAGTTGATTTGGGGCGGATACGAGACGAAGAGGCGGGCGTTATACGCGGGCTCTCCGTCGTTTGTGATGGTCGTGTTGATATGCAGTAGTCTTCCTGATTCCTTCTCCAACACAGAGAAGCCCTCCTCGTCTGTGAATCGGGTACGGGGAATGCTCGGGTCAGCACAGGTCAGCACAGGTCAGCACAGGTCATCACAGGTCACCATAGGTCACCATAGGTCAGTGCAGGTCCCCATAGGTCACCACAGGTCAATGCAGGTCAGTTCAGGTCGCCACATGTCAGCATAGATCACGGTCAGACTAACCATCAAGGATAATCATGCACCTACCCAGAGTGAAGCATTTAATCACGCTCCTCACTTCTCAATGGCAAAACTCATTAACAGCATGTATCTATTCCGAGGTCAAATTCCAAAGCCTGAGTTCAAGCTTTGACACCAGGCACCCTCCCTGAGGTTAACCCATCCAACAGCCACACCATCACGCACCTTTCCTGAGGTCGAACTCCGGAGTGACTTTCAGCTTGCTCTGACACACGTCATCCGCGCCACAGTTCTTCACGAACTTAGCGAGGAAGATCTTGGACGCCTCCTGCTGGTTGAGGATGGGGAAGCTGTTGATGTCTGGGAGAGAGCCACCTGGGTAGGCCTGATGCGGCTCCCGCTGTTTTAGCGAGTAGGTCAACTTCATCGGGATCGGGGTCTGTATGTCACGCGTCCCCTTCTGTTGAGACAAAACAGACATGAAGTGTTAGTGATGGAGGAAAGAGGGGCGTAAAGAGACTGTGAAAGTCGTGTGGAAATGGTGAAAAGGTATAAAGTTGTGAACTGGAACAGACAGCAGCGTTTTCAGTAGCGAGGACAATCTAGCCGAAAATGAGAAAGGAATATTAACGTTCCAAAAGCATATATAGGGAGTTAATAAACTTCCGCCAACCTATCACACTTCAGTTACATCACTTTCCATCTTCCAAGTTCATTCGCCTCGGACTCAAACCTCCTTTCCATCACCCCCTGCCACTCCTCCTGAATATACCGCAACACCTTCCCCATCCAGCCCGCCTCGTCAACCTCTGTTCACACAACACATTACCTTGATGTACATGGTCTCTTCATGGCAGGAGTAATCCCGCGTACTGTCGGCATTCAGTGGTAGCGTCCTCTCCACCACGTGGTTTCGGTTCACCAGCCCATCAGAGAACCTCACACGAGGGAAGCGCCGTCCCGGCTCCGCCTCCAGGCGATATTCCAGGTCCACCTCCGTCTGCGAGGCCAGCCGCTCCAGGGACTCCATTTGGAAGCACGCCTTGAACGTCACGCTGAAACGGCACGAGGCTGTGAGAAATCGGGACAGGACGGCACGAGGCTGTGAGAAATCGGAGCAGGACGGGACGAGACTGTGAGAAATCGGGGCAGTATGGCACGAGACCGTAAGAAATAGGGGCAGGATGGGACGAGGCTGTGAAAAATCGGGGCAGGACGGGACGAGACTGTGAGAAATCGGGGCAGTATGGCACGAGACCGTAAGAAATAGGGGCAGGATGGGTTAAGGCTGTGAGAAATAGGGGCAGAATGGGTTGAGGTGTGAAGAGAATTAGATGTCAACAATAAACTTCGATGCAAAATATGCCACGGGGAATCACATTGAATACACACAAAACTAGCCAGAAATCAGACTCGCCTAGTCAGATTTGAATGTGGTGCGATGATGTGGCGTGCATGCACTGATATCGCTATGCGACATCAACAACTCGGTCATTTGACGTCCATGTAACGTACACAATCCTCAGATACATCACAAACACACTCTGGAATCCATCAATGGTAAGCCGAATAACCCGCGTTCAGACCAATGGTCACCTAACAAGCACAAACAATCCAGTCGGCTGCTATCCCCGCCATCTCCGCGTGATGGCAGCGCCTCTAGCGGCGATGCGGCTCACCATTTCTGTCCGCTGAGCGGGTCCTTGTCGCATCTCAGCTCGGAGGGGTCGATTCTGGTCAACTCGTCCCCTTCCACCCTGGTGACGATACCGACAATGGGTCGCGCTCTGAGGGGGGACGCGAGAGGGGTGAGGTCAGAGGTGACGTCACCGCGTGGGTTAGCTATGACGTCAGAGCGTGGCTACAAGATGGAAGCGACACACCGCCGGGGCGTAAACACATCCAGGAAGACGTAGTGCAATGTCAGCCCCGTGTGAGGCGGGAGTCGACGGAGAGGAGCGCCCACAAGATGCCGCTCGGAGTCTTAGTGAGGATGAGTTACGCCGAACAAAAAACAACAGAAGGGTGTACGTGATACCCGAATGCTGTACAGTGTGTGCACGACGCTTAGAGTGTGAGCTGTAACGGTTCTACTGCAGGCGTCAACAGAAAACGCCTCTGGTAAGGAAATAGATACAGTTACACTTAGCTACAATGTACGAAGTAGGCAAATCCAACATCCGCCAAACCCCTCTCAAGACCCCCTCTTCTCCCCTCCCTCCTATCCTCCGCCCTCTCCCAGACACCTCCCTCCTATCCTCCGCTCCTCTCCCAGACACCTCCCTCCTCCCTTCCCTCTCTCCTCTACTAACCTGATGAGCGACACCGTATCATTGCAGAACGATCCGATCAGCAGATCCGGATATCCGTTTCCGTCGATGTCCATACCGCCGCTGAGAGAGTATCCGAACGTGATGGGAGCTCGCGCACCGGCCACGTCTTCCGACTTGATGACTTGCGCTGGCTTAGTGTTCAGGCCGCTGGTACTGCCGAGGTAAATGCGGACCACACCGTGCCCCTCGAAAGGCGCTCCCACCGCCAAGTCCGAGAAACCGTCCTTGTTCAGGTCACCCAGGTGTGCCAACGCGAAGCCGAACCGCGACTCGGGCGCACCTGGTGGCAGGAAGGCGAGTTAGAGGTGTGAAGAAAACACGGGTGTGTTAGTGACGCTATGTGGGTTTACTGGATATAACTTCAACCAATACAATTCGTACTGTCAGAATGCAGTCTTTGTGACGAGCACATATTCAACTCGCGAATCGTATGAAAAAACATTCATGATTGCCCTGACCACTGACTTAACCACACCCTTAACCACTCACCATTAAAGGGAGTGTGCCTACTCAACATTGGTCATATGGAGCTTTGTTGACACTAGTCTGTAAGAACATATTTTTCTGAAATTAGCCATGTACTTCATTTCCCGGCAGAAATCACTTTAGTTATGCTGAGATATTCCAAAGTCGCCAATCCAACATACTGGCAGTAGATTTAAATTATCAATAGTTCGCCAGAGGCTTTTCGCACTAGAAGCATTGCTTTAAATTAATACGCTAGCATATATTTTAGCTCAGGCCATGGCGCCATGTATAGTAACATCTTCGCTACTCTGTTTATAGTGACGGATCGTTTAATTTTTTTTATTGGGGTTTCGGGCGGCGACAACTAAGGTCAATTATGCGCCCATGACGATCGTTTATGAATTTTTGAAACAAAAACAAATTTAAAAAACAAAATATATGAGTAAAAAATTAATCTAAGGAGCTCCAGACGTGAATTTTTATCGTAACGCAATAATCAAGAATCAATACTTCTTACCGTAATTAAAAATATATTTTGACATTTAAAAAGAGTAGGCACACCTCCCTTAACCACTCAACTGTATACCAAAGCATCAAACTAGAACAAACAAACTGAAAATGCCAATCCTCTTATATACACTAAACCATCAGCTGCACTGAAGCAACCCTCACCGAGAATTTGAGTCGGCTTCGTGCTCTTGGTAAGTCCCGTTCGAGGGGTGGAGTATATATAGATGGCACCACCGGTCACTCCTTTCTCCTCCGAAAAGTGGAATGGCGCTCCCACCACCAAGTCAGTCATCCTGAAACCACGTATGCAAATCACATCCTGGTTCGCTAGTCCGACACCGCGCCTACTATTGGTAACGAGTGAACACTATGTACAATGATCGGGGAACATGGGTACGAATGTCCGCATGACGGTGGCTTTAAAGTTAGTCGAACCACTACGTAAGTGACCTAGCAACATTCGGGGTCGTAAATCACCGCATATGCATGATTGATAACCAGAAATATAAATAGTTAATCACTGGGCTGCTGGCAGCTCTGTGGGCGGCCTTCAGCTACAATGACGTCATCCAGCTGGCGAGTGACGTCACAAACACAGGTGTGGCGCCGCTCGGCTGGTCTGTCAGTAACATCAATCAAAGTTCACGGACAGCATATCGCTGACGAAGTATTCATGAAAAACTGGAACGGCAAAAATCACAACTACAAGAAACTAGTTAATAATGGGATGACACCTACACTGGAATCAGTAACTAGCCAAGCCCAAATATGACGATAAATTAGCCAGAAAGAAAATCGAAGGAATCACGGGCATCCGGACCTATCTATACCATGGAACAGTGCAAAGGACATTTTGTAACACATGGTTACATCCTCCCTCCAATAATGTCATGGTGAATGCCACTTAACGTTAACACAATTAGTATTTTGTATGTCGTCCGTTTTTATGATACAGCTCTCCTGACGGCAATACAGGTACCAATACAATAATACACTAAAGAAGACCATCGTGGCAGGGAGCTCAGACTCACCCGTTGTTATCGAAATCAGCAGCACACAGTTCGTATCCAAACTGAGAGAAGTGCATATCGCCATCGAGAATCAGGTCATACCGCAGCGTCTTCGTGCCAATCCGCTCCTGATGGGTAGAGGGTGGGAGGAGTAAGAGAGAGTGACGAACACGGAGGGAGCGATATGTGAGCGAGAGCGATAGAGGGCGGGAGCAGACGGAGAGAGTGGGGGAGTGCTCCCGCAGCAAACCAGTCCAGGGCGTGTCCACCCATAACCGGCACTTGATTAGCGCTAAGTGGCTATTAAGCGAGCATTAACGAACCATAAGAGTCATAAATGGTTGAAATAGCAGCCACCAATTAACCGAACACACAACCATGAATAATGACATTTTTCCGCAGACAACCAGTTCAGTAACATCAAATACCATACCATAGATGCGCAAGTAGCATATCACAGAGTTTAAACAACACGAGGAATCCCATCGTCATGCGATCTTAATCCCCTGTAGCAGCAATCACCTCGATACCACACCGCGAAACTCCAGCCTCTTTAACACGGACACATCTGAAATGACCCGAACATCTGACTGGCTGACTGGCCGGTGGAATGGCCCTCCGCGGATGCTCACCTTGGAGAAGAAGACAACTTGACCGGTTCCTTTGGAGCGAGGAGCCCCGGCGGCGATACAATCACTCCCGCGGTTGGGGAAGAACTTGCCGTATGCCACCGCCATGCCTGCAGAGAAGAGAACACATGCCGTTCAGACAGGTTAGCAGTGACACCGGGGAATCTGTGGGAACCGACTGCGCAGCGCTGTCTAAGTGCGGCATTCATATATAGCATACCGAGATCTGTCAACCCTGGGAAATCGGGACAGATCGGCCAAGACACCATCCCAGACACCACCGGCTATGAGAAGTAGAACAGAATCAACACAGAACGGAACAGCTGAAGCCATATTTCAACACCGCCTCAGCAACAACAAAATATTGGCTGCCCTGCCTGAGCCTGCCTCTGTTCCCTCCTCCCCATTATTGAGATGTAATTTGTACACAATACAATAACACCATAATATGGCACTCGCTCCGACACTACACTGACACCAAACAAACACACACACTGGCACCAGACTGACACCCGGGCCTCCACTGTGTGTCCACCGGAGACCTGTACCCTGATTCAGCTGTCACTCGCTGCAGATGAGCTGCCTATCGAGCCCCCCCCTCCCCCGCCCCCCTCCCCCGCCCCACACCACGACAGACAGGTCATCATTGGACGAGGCAGTGGAGCGCCAACAGTGTGCACTGCACAGTGAACACGAATCACCAGCGCGGGGAGGGGGTGTCAGCAGAGGGAGTTCGGGGGGGGGGGGGCACACGAGGGTGGCACTGAAGAATCGGCGTGTCACGACAGGTACTGACTACTGACACAATGTGAGTAATACAGGAGGCTTTGGCGTCCATAGCCAATAGCCAAACCACCTCCCCGTTTGCATGATACAGGTTATATCGGATAGTCGGGATAATATCCAACTCAATAGGCAATGCACAAGAGCTAGACAATTACAATCAAATACTTCCTATCCATAAAAGACACATCGGAACGTTTCTATCCCAATAAACACATCTGACATCAGTAAGTTTCTATTCCTTACAGACACATCAGTCATCACAACTCAGAGCTAAGCCTTTCACGATTTTCCACCCCCACGACAGGCCACCCTGCGTGTACAGGTACGCCGGCGTACCTAGGTAACTGTATTTGTCGACTGGGCTGGCTTGTTCCGTCACCGGGCCGAAGTACTGGGTCTTGTCTCGCTGGAGGAAGTCATCGGACACGTTGACGGAGAAGACAGTGCCTCGCCAGGTGTACGGGCCTGGTAGACCGATCACGGCATCATCGAACTCGGTCAGGAGGCCGGAAGTGCCGGCCTGACAGTAACCGTACTGTTCGTGCTGTCTGGAACGCGATAGACAGGGACACGGTCAGACATGGTCAGATACCGGTCAGATACAGGTAGACACAAGGTCAGACACGGTGAGACACAGACAGACACACGGTCAAATACGGTCAGACACACACGGTCAGATACGGTCAGAGGCAGGCAGACACACGGTCAGATACGGTCAGACATATTCAGAGACAGCAAGATACATACACACACGGACAGACACGGTCAGGCACGGTCAGACACGGCTAGGCACGGACAGACAGTCACACACGGACAGATACACGGTCAGGAAGCGGTCAGGAAGCGGTCAGGAAGCGGTCAGGAAGCGGTCAGGAAGCGGTAAGGAAGTGGTCAGACTCAGTCAAATACACAGAAAATGGTCAGTCACAGCCAGACATATTCAGAGACAATCAATCATACAGGGTGTCCGAGTATACCAGATACGGGAAGAAACTGGGCTGACACGTGTATACACAAACGTGGACTGTTTCTTGGACGGAAATTCGTGTGAGAATTGTGTCCTCAAAATCGTTCCACTGGGATTGAAATCGTGATGCAGAATAACGTTTTGTGAGCATCAAAGAACTTATTGAGTCTACCCAGTGGGTAGACTCAATGATTGTGGGTAGTGTACCCACAATAATTAATAAGTATTGGGCAGACTCCTGAGCGAGCCAGGTGTTCCTTCAAACAATGGATACTATACTACCAGCTAAACGTGTTCTGATAATTGCAAAAGATGTATCTGACGACACAATAGCACGTTATAACTCGGAAAGAGCCATTCAATTACGACACTGTAAGCCACAGATAGGCAATAAGGGTAGAACACCACTGTTTATTGCTCTAACATTGTCAAAGGAAATATTTCAAACCACACGCAAAGGAGGTACCCCTAACTTCCTAACAAGCACGTTCAGTACACGACAAGACACGATAATTTCGTTGCATTCTCCGAATCTCCACCACTCTCCGCGCCAGTCGGGCGTGGCGAGCCTGCTTAAAACAAAGGATGACATTGAAGCCTCCATTACGTGATTCACTAAGGCACAACGGTCAACGAGGGCCGGTTGGCGACAAGCGAAACAGCACGACAGTCGACATGCTAATGTGGTTTTACGGGCGGCTTCCACGACAGCATAGCTTCCCGTCCACCGCAGACAGATAGCAAACTAGCTAGAAATGTCGCCACAACCACAGGACGGACACACGGATACAAGGATATTAGGACACACGGACACGAGGACACACGGACACGAGGACATACGGACACGAGGACACACGGACACGAGGACACCCGGACACGAGGACACACGGACACGAGGACACACGGACACGAGGACACATAGTCAGACACACCCATCACAGACCCCCCCCCCTCCGGTCAATGACTTCGCATATAGAGCTGACGCAGCTTCATGGCCATGCGCGCCATCGAGTCATGCCGCGCCGCCACAGCCCCTGCGTGACAAAAACGAGCAACTCGCATCACAATTGTGTGCAATTTGCTGCTGTTGGGGCAAGCAATTCATCGCACCCGGCTCACTCGAGCCTCGACAGCCGTATGAGCCATTCATGTCCGGTGGCGCGGTTGGCTGGTCGACTGGCCAGTTTCCCAGTGAGCGCGTGGCTCCATTACAGGGTGTGGGTGGGAACCCAGTGGGCATATCCGGCCAGAAGGAGGTCCCACGCGGCGCGCCGCTACCGCCATACCGCAAAATATCGGACCACAGCCGGACCATAGCAGGACCACTATCGGGTCATAGCAGGACCACTGCCGGGCCATAGTCGGACCACCGCCAGACCACTGCCGGGTGGTTGCTGGACTACAATCAGACCCAGGACGGACGGATATCGGACCACTGCGCCGTTAGACCAGCACTGGACCACCGTCGGACCACCCACTGGTCAAGAGTCCAAGACTACTTTCGCGGTCAGCGGTGGCGGTGGCGGTGGCGGCGGCGGCGGCGGCGGCGGTGGCGGCATAGCCCGGGATGTAGCTGTTGTTCCACTTCACCCAAACAACAGAATACTGTTTTGACAGCTTTCAAATACAGGATCAAAACCTCAACTCAACGCGACGCGACACAAGACGCATCCCACCACTTGATGTCGAACCTTCTCGAGCCCTCCACATGTTCAGAAACCAACTAGCCGCCCCTGCAGTGGATAACGTCCCCCACCCCTGCTCCCATCCCTACCCACACCCAGTGAAGTACCCACCCGGCCACCCGATCTCGGAATGCTGCCCCTCCCCTCCCCTCCCCGGGGCCGTCCCTTCCCCGCCCCGTCGGCCGCCAGCCAGCCCGCATCTGACAAATGAAATGCTGGGCGCTGGCGTCGTCTCCCCACAGTGCCGCCACACAACACGACACCACCACCGCCACCAGACACGCGCCTAATGTTTGACATTCCCGAGCTGTCCCTCAATGTCGCCACCCACGGACTGCCAGGGAGGGGAGGGGGAGCGAAGGGACATGGGGGGGGGGTGTTTTACATGGTCGGTACAAACGTTTGGCTCGTACTGCTGTGATGGGTTCCTGTGTCCTGAAAGACACCAGCGCATTGTCGCGTGTCTAGCAATGCAGTAGCGAATATGGTGGTTTCCTGAGCTTGTAAGGTCCTTATCTAGACATCTTTCAGACAGAACGCACATGCATAGTTCGGGCCCAACTGGCCCAATTTCGCGTGAGTGCTGGTTTACGTCACAAGGCCTTTTACGAAGTTTATAGCCAGCTGTCATCCGGTTCATCCCTCAAACCAAACTCACATTTATCAGCTTTGTCAGTAGCTATGTGCTTATGGAGAACCTTCGAGCCTGCGACATGCTCATGCTTCGATAGTAATTATGGTCAGGCGCGCAACCAGGATTTTCGTAAGGAGGGGGCACGACCTCAAGGGGGCCCGTCGGACCTTGCGCCTCTCGCTCTCGGCTCTCTGGCTCTCGCTCTTCTGCTCTCGGTCTCCGCCTAGCCACGCTCATCGCTTCTCGCTCTCGCTATCGCTCATCGCTCTCGCTCTCGCTTTCTCGCTCTCTGCTCTTCGGGTCTCTGCTAATATATAGGAGACAGTACTCTCGCTCTGCAGCTTCTCGCTCTCCGCTCTCGCTTCTCGCTCTTCGCCTCTCGCTCTCAGCTCTCGCTTCTAGCTGCTTCGCTCTCAGCTCTCGCTCTCGCTCTCGCTCTCGCTCTCGCTCTCGCTCTCGCTCTCGCTCTCGCTCTCGCTCTCGCTCTCGCTCTCCGCTCATCGCTCTCGCTCTCGCTCTCGCTCTGCGCTCTCGGCTCTCGGCCTCGTCGCTCTTCGGGCTCTCGGAGCTCTCGCTCATCGCTCTCCGCTCTCGCTCTTCTCTCTCTCTCTCTCTCTCTCTCTCTCTCTCTCTCTCTCTCTCTCTCTCTCTCTCTCGCTCTCACCTGGTGACATCCAGGTTGAAGCAGGGTATCCAGGCCTCTCCGAAGCCGAGGTTCTGGTCCAGTGTATAACAGAGGCCGTGGCCCCAGTGCCGATCGTTGGCAGGGCCCCGCTCGATGTAACGATGAGCACATACCTGCAGCCAGGACACAGGTCAGACAGGGACACATCGCAGCACAACAGCGACACCGGTAACACTATGGAACAATGGGACACAAGCCGATGACCAGAATACATAGGTAAGTCGGACTGCTAGTTCGTTATAACGCCCGGCGCTGGACACTGGATAGCACAGCACCGGCTACGCCTACTGAACAAGCAGAGGCAAATTGATGACAAACAAATCCGCAGTCTCCTAAGCACTCATGCACGCTATGTCAGGCTATGATATGACATAGATACAATGTATAGATTCTATTTTATGAATCAACGTTTCTATGAGTTCGGCAAGTTCCAATTAAATCTACCCTTCCTTATTAGGGCCAATTTTGACGGCAGCGCAGGGGCAACGCCACCTCCCGAAAGTTGGGGGGACGGAGGTCTTCTGAAGTCCATTCTTTCCATGCAACGCCCATAGGCCTAATGTTAAAATCCGAAAATGTTGGGGGGGACACGTCCCTCCCGTCCCCCTCGCTGGCGGAGCCCATGCGGCAGCGGACACTTCCTCTAAGTGTGCCACAGTGGATCGCATCGCACGCGACAAACGCGACTAACTTGACAAACGTGACAAACCCGACAAACGCGACGCAGCACGGGCACCACTGAGACAGATGGAACGCTGAATTATTCCGGACACACGCCCGCGAACAGACGCCGATACCATCCGAAAGTGGCGCGATTGAGACACTGCGCGGCGCACCGCTGGCGCTGCCACAAGATCGAGCTGCGCGCGGGACGACGCGGACAGACTCCGCAGACTGGGAAAGTTCCATTCGTGACCATGAACATGACGATGCCGACGATGACGATGACCATGACGATGATGATGATGGTTGAGGTTCAGAGGCGCACCGACTTCTATAGCCTTACGGCGGCACTATTAGAAGACTATAGCAAACCAACGGGACCCAAGAGAGCTACGGATAGAAAACTCACCAGAACTTTCTTGCCGGAGCCCTGACTGCGAACAGTCACGCCCATCCACTGTCCTTCCTTCAGCTCGGTGACTGACGGAGGATTCAGGGCCTGACCTGGACCTGAAAACATCGGCGACAACGGTCAGACTGGGTCAGGTCAGATGGGGTATGACCCGGAGGTATGGTGACAGGGATATGGCCCGGAGGCATGGTCAGATAGAGTATGGTCAGATATGGTATGGACAGATATGGTATGGTCAGATATGGTATGGTCAGATAGGGTATGGTCAGATATGGTATGGTCAGATAGGGTATGGTCAGATAAGGTATGGTCAGATAGGGTATGGTCAGATAGGGTATGGTTCAGATGGGTAAGGTCAGGAATGGGTAAGGTCAAGATGGGGTATGGTCAAATTGGGTATGGTCAGATTGGGTAATGATGCGATAGGGTTTAAGGTCAGATGGGGTATGGTCAAGATTGGGTATTTGGTCAGATTGGGTATGGTCAGATAGGTGTAATGGTCAGAATATAGTATTAATCAGATAGGGTAATAGTCAAGAATATGGGTATGGTCAGATAGGGTATGGTCAGATGGGTATGGTCAGATTGGGTATGATCAGATAGGGGTATGGTCAGATGGGGGTATGGTCAGATTGGGTATGGTCAGATTTTGGGCTATGGTCAGATAGGGTATGGTCAAGATAATAGTAAATAATCAGATAGGGTAATAGTCAGATAGGTTAAATGTCCAGATAGGGGTATGGTCCAGATGGGGTTATGGTCAAGATTGGGTAATGGTCAGATAGAGGTATTGGTCAGATAAAGATATGGTCAGATAGGGTATGGTCAGATAGGGTATGGTCAGATAGGGTATGGTCAGATAGGGTATGGTCAGATAGGGAATGGTCAGATAGGGTATGGTCAGATAGGGTATAGTCAAATAGGGTATGGTCAGATAGGGTATAATCAGATAGGGTATAATCAGATAGGGTATGGTCAGATAGGGTATGGTCAGATAGGGTATGGCCACTGGTCAGACGGGGTATGGTCAGAAGAGCATGGTCAGATGGTCAGACCGGTAGGCGGTAGCAGCTAGGATGAACGGTCTTGTAAGAAGAAAGCCAGGTAGGGAGCATTATGTATGGTGGTGAGACAATGCATGTGGTGCCGTGCAGCAAATTGTACTGACTCCCTCATCATCATACCGCAATGGCAGGTTTGTGGTGTGTTTCGATCAGCTACGATTTGCCATGGTCGGTGGCTACGTATTCGCAGAGGAAAGCAATTTGTGGTTTCAAACGGAAGCTCTCGATCAGACATGCAGTGATATCGCATGCGAGTGCAAATTGTGCTATAAATCGGAAAGCTTGCTCATTGATCATGGGACTATCGGTTTTACAGAACAAGGCTAGCACCAAGTTGGACAGTTGGCTGTAACGTGATAGCGTTTTATATGCTGTTTGATTCATAACTTCGAAGCTATCTCGGATAGCTGAAAAATGACAGGCGCTTTACAACTAACAAGGATTTCAAAGGAGATTGAAATTAGAAGTTATTTTATATGGGACCATTTTAGAAACGAATCAATCCATGGATGGATCGAAATCGTTCTAAGAAAACGAAAGGAATGACACGGCGTGTAAGAAAGACACGAGACAGTACATTTATATCCCGGCAGACATGTGCCAAGATCCAAAAAATATCCGGGATCCAGGATTCCTAGGACAGACAATATCTGGCATCCTGTTGGATATTGGATCCTGCAGGATAATTTTGTCGTGGGACCTGTGGATCCTGGATCCTGGAAAACAACTTTTCGCGGGATCCTATGAATCTTGGATCCTGAAGAATAAAAGGTGGGATCCTGCGAGTCCTTGATCCTGGAAAATCTGTTTGTCGTGGAATCTTCTGGATCTTAGATCCTATTTTTTGGCCTTCACACATGTCTGTATCCCGGAGTAAGTACCTATACTATATGGCGGATAGTGCTTGCCTAAAACAACAGACATATGGGGCCGAATTAAACCACAGAAGGATTCACAGGTAGGTTCGAAGGCAAATGCAGGTTTGCGAAACAGTCGATTCGTTCACTGGAGTTCACGTCGCCTATTATTAGTGAAACATACAAAATCGTCACAAACGTTACCAGTCAATGCAAACACAAACACACACTGTGAGGAAAACTCCGAGCGATCAAACACTCCAAATCGCTCTCAGCAATCACAATCCGTATCATGCAGATTGATTAGGTATTGAACACTTCAAAACAAGGCTTAAAGGTTCACCTTTAACATGGGGTTTGAACTGATAGGTATAGCAGATTTGCAAAACAGATAGCAAATGGGTTGTGGTGAAAGCATTACCTCGCTACGCTAAGTAATTTCGACACAGAAATTACTTAGCGACAGGGGCCTAGAGGGCCCCTCTATTAAACGAAAAAGTTTTCCGCGTTTTGGTGCATGAAAGACTGCCCCGTGCCCGGAAAATTATTCCTCCAAAAGGGGCCCACTAGTCCTGTGTCGAAATTACTTCGCGTAGCGAGGTAATTATTCAGCCACAACCCATTTTTAGATATGCTCTACAAATCTGCTATCTCAGTTAGAAGAAGCCCCATGTTAAAGGTGAACTATTCCCTTAAACATTCCAATTGTTGCACTGTGCACACACACACACATATGCAGCCAATCTCCACGCTGGCGAGGGCAATACCATCGCATTATGCATACATCACATCCTCATATCCCCAGCATACATGCACGATGTCTTCCTGCTTTATCCATCAGAAGCGCTTGTTCAGCCTTTTACGTCTCATCACTGAGCTCTCTCACCTGCCAGTCACGTACCTAAGCCTGGTTCAGGTCAGCAACCAGCAGCAACCAAAGGAACCAGTAGCGACAGCAGCGATTCGGAACCATAACCAGCACCCAAAAGCATCATGGATCAAATCAACTACGTAATGTGTTAATGACATTAACTTAAAGCAGCTTGAGGAAACGAAATTGCGTTTTGTAATACCTAGGGGTTTATAATTTAATTTCTCGAAAAACGTTAAAAATGCGCGATTAACAGTGTTTTAATTTTGTCACCACCAGGGGCCATCGGTGCCCGTGGGGCGACTAAAGGTCCACTCTCGATTGTTTATTGGGGTTTTCGGCGCGCCGACAACTAAGGTCAATTTGCGCCCAAAGGTCCACTCTCGGACCCGCATATCACATGACACATGCTACACCAGCCGGCCGCCTGTTTAAACGGAACAAACGTACCCACTCGACCGCCCCATCCCCCAAACCCCACGGATTGGGTGTCGCGTGGAACTGACCGGGCGGCGGGGCGGACCAATGGACCCCGGTCACGTGACCGTCATTCAATATTCTCGGCTCATATCGACGTACCACGCAGCCGTCCCCGTGCCAATAGAGAGGCCACACCAGTCGGCCACGATGTGTTTGACGTGGGTCCTGGTTGACGTGGGGTGCGGTTGTGATGCGGGTGCGAGACACTGCACTCCACCGTGGCTCCACCGTGGCGCCACAGTGATCCCCTCTGTCTGCCGGCCCCCAATACCGGCAGCTCTATCTGGGCGTGCCATCACTATTCACACACGGTGTGTTTGCGAGTGATAAGATACCTGTGCTATTAGGTGTACAGAACGCCAGTTCTGGTTCACTATCGCTGTCGGCGGCAAACACGCGGAGACCACAACAGGAAATATTGCTGACTAAAAGCCGGAAATGATAACGCATATTGCAAAACATCTGTGTTGGAAAAGGCAAAACAGGGCTGAATACAAAGGCGGATTTTAACAGATTTCATCCTTTTAATTGGGCACGTTAACATTGCAGAACTTAATTTGTTCATAAAAAATAAACGCAAAATAACTCACTGGACTGTGAAGTACCAATCCTTATCTACTGTGGCCATAAATATCCTTAACCACTCATAAAACCCAATAAAGTTTGAGATAGTGGGTATGGGTAGGTATGTATACATTGAACAATACGAGTAAGTAGTCGGACCGTATATTCGTTTCGTTCAGAGAGCATTCCAATCCTGCACAACACTGGCTAAGCCTGTATGTCCTGCAGTAGCCGACTGATGACTTGACGGAAGCGGAATGCTGAACAAGGAACATTTATCTTACTCCGATCACTTAAAAAGGAAATCCGGCACTAAATGATCAGAATGTGCAGCCCGTTCTTACAAAGGCTTTCGCTGTCAATCGCAATAAGTCAACTTTATGGTCGCCAGTGGACAATTTATCTTCCACTGCACTGCAGCAAACAACGTTCTTTGGCGCAATGGCCAACAATCTTGTCACGTTTTCTGAAAACGGACTCAGCGTTTTTTTCTTCAGTGGCGAACAGTCCTGTTCTGAAGTAAATCCGCAGTTCTTAGTAAATCCGTCTGACAGAATCGTATACCAGCCTGTCGTTAGAAGTCCAGGCTCAGGAATCCAAGAGCAGAACGGTACCAAAAACAGTCCTACAAGCCAGGATTTGACCCGTCTCCCTTTGACCCCGTATTTATGTCAGAGCCATGGCGTGTTCACGGGTATCGATTACCATATACCCGATAGAACGAACCCGGATCGAACACAGTCTGCAACACGAGGGTAAGCTCCCGGATCAAACACAGTCACCACTCTGCACCACGAGAGTAAGCTCATATGACCAGCGCTACTGACCAGGACAGACGCCCGTTCCGAGTCACATTCCGAGTCAAGTTATGCCATTCCGTGACGTCGCTCTCCGATCTCCCGGAAATCCGACCAGCGAAACGGCACGTGCGCACGAGACTGAAGACTGAAGAGTGAATCAGTCGCTAAACAATGCTCTATGTGGTGACGGTGGAATGTTGAGTGTGTAATCAGTCAGTTTGGTTTGGTTTGTGGACCAAGCACCGTATCCTCTTGGAATCATGGTGCTAATTGAAACCCTCACCCTGTTCCGAGGGTTATTATATGAGGGCCGGTCGACTGTTTCAGCGGCCCGCCCAGGGATTTGACCCCGGGACCCGGGTCACCGCCACAGAAGACAGGAATCCTGCCCCTGTGCCAGATCGCTCCCCTCAATCAGTTTGAGCGTGAGACACGTCTGACAGGAAACGACGCCTACCGAAACTGACACCAAAGTCGTGTCAGCAGCAGCAGCAGCAGTAACAGCGGCGGGCGGCGGCGGCGGGGCGGCGGTGGCAGCAGCCGGTTGGTTACAGACGTACTGAGCTCAGGTCAGACTGAGGTCAAGGGTCAGCGGGTGCGGAGGGACACCCTGTGCCGGACACCGGTGCTCGATCTAACGAGTGCGACGCCGTCAGGTCACGGGGTCTGGGGTTGGCATGTGTCGAGAGAGGGTTCACTGTGACAGTGGACAGCAGACGGGCTATACCGTGCCACTGAGCACGCGACGGCTGGAGGTCAGGGGTCAGGGACTCAGGCAGGTCCCGACGGAGGTTAGACAAGAGGTCAGATGGAGGTCAGATGGAGGCCAGACGGAGATCAAACGGAGGTCAGATGGAGGCCAGACGGAGATCAAACGGAGGTCAGACGGAGGTCAGAAGGAGGTCAGGCGAAAGTTAGATGGAGGTCAGACGAATCTTAGATGGAGGTCAGACGGAGGTAAGACGGGGGTCAGACAGAGGTCAGACAGAGGTCAGACAGAGGTCAGACAGAGGTCAGATGAGCGTCAGACTAAGTTCAGTTCATAATAACTACCTAAAGATACTAAAGAAACATCGATACATCCCCTGTTATCTACCACTCCAGCCGTATGCCAGCCTGTAATCTGTATGTCTTTGTGACCCCGCAGCTCTGGCAGTTGGTAGTTGGCACCTCTCAATGGAAGCCGCGAGACCGGCCGGGCGTGAAGCCGGCGCACACTTGGTATGCGTGTGGCCGCCAGCACTGTTGACATAGCAGGCTGACGACCCAATAGCTAGCCCGCGCCGAACCAACACTGTACCCGGTCCCGGCCCCGCACTGGACCAGTATCGGACCGGTATCAGACCGATATCGGACCAATATCGGACCAATATCGGACCAATATCGGACCAATATCGGACCAAATTGGACCAATATCAGACCAGCATCGGACCAGCATCAGACCAACATCGGACCTATATCGGACCAGCATCGGACCAGCATCGGACCAGCATCGGACCAGCATCGGACCAGCATCGGACCAACATTAGACCAACACTGGACCAACACCGGACCAACGCTGCCCGGTTCCGCACCGAACCCCAGCCCACACAGTATTGGCCCCGCCGATCCACCACGGCCTGCAAACCGAAACAAGCGGGACAAACCAGAACCCCACAATCACCCATCTGAACATGCCACATCGTGACGGCCGCTGCCATGTCCACTCCCGCTAATGGCCGCTTCATTAACGGAAACATCTCTCCACCGACGCTGCACGGGTCAAGGTGGCGCCGACTGGCGCACAAAACGCCTCGTTTACGCGCGATTGAATGCTTGTAACTGCGACAATGCCGGCGCGTTGCGGCGATGAATGGCACTGCCGCAGACAGCTGACAGCGAGCAGCGCGCGGAGCGAAGACGGGACTAAACCGCGCGCATCAGCACGGCCGAGGCGCGATCGGCCCCGGCCTAACCCGATGACAGCTTGTCAGGCGCCACCAGGTTCCGCTGCAGGTTTCGCTGCGGTGTTCGGATGATATCAGCCGAGAGAGCGCGGACACCCCGCCTCCGTGCCGCCGACAGTGGGCTGCGATCAATTTGGCCGCGGCAGACAGCTGGTGGCATCAGATAAACATTGGCTCACGGGCCTTGTTTGGCACGCCGCGACGATACAACACTGCCCGATAAACGAATGACTCAGCCCCGAGCGCTGCGGGCCCACGCCGTTGCTTTCCCCATGAAGCGGCTAAACTAAGAGATGGATTCGTCGCTGGAGCAGCGTCCGGCCCGCTGCGTACACATAACAGCCGATCAATCTGAGCCGCAGGGGTAAACACGGTGATGGCGGAGGCCAGGTGTGCCGTCCCCGCCCCCGCTCAGGGCGTCACCCGGCCCTGATGCCCCCTCCGAGCCCCCCCTCACCCGGTCACGTCATGCATGCCATCTCGCCCCGCCGGCAGATAGGGTTAGCATAACAGTGTCGAGCGTAGCAGCAGAGCATGCCACGCCAGTCCCTGCACCACGCCACCCCCGCCAGCCGCCACGCCACCCCACAGTCCACGCCGCCGCGCCGGCCCAGACCACCTCGGATGCCAGCTGCAATGTTGCACGTGCGAAGCGTGCGGGGGTGGCGCGGCGCAGCGTGTTTGACCGGCCGACAATGGCTCGACCCAGCTGCGCACAAGGTCAGGTGCCGCCGCTCCCTCCTCATACACACGTACGCCGATAACATTTCACCGCGTGGTCGTATACGGGCGAGCCGCGTGGGAGCTTCAAAACGCGTCAACAGATGTCTCTGCCTCCGGCCGACCTACCTCGCGGACGGCCGCTCGCACGGCTGGTCACGGGCCCACAGCTCGCATCTCGTCGCCGTTAGCTGGTGACAACGCCGCGGGTTTCTAGTCGTGCATAACAATTGGAGCGATGGCGTCACGCGCAGCCTGAGCGCGCAGTAATTGAGAGCGCTCGTCTCGCAATTACTGTGCATTGTTGCAGGATGAGTGGCGACTTGGGCGATGGCGGCCGCCCGGTGTCAGCGGCTGCCCTGAAGCGCCAGTTATGCGTGTCCAGACCGCGTGATAGCCGTGGAGCACAATGCAGAGGAGCGGTCTCTTGTGTGTCATGTCGACCGCTAGGATTTACGAGCGCCGCATCTGTGCAATCGCTCTAACGGCGGGTGGAGCTGCGCAAACATGCTGACGAAGTATTGTGAGGGAAGGGGAGGGGACCGTTACATCTAGTTGCCAAGGTGGGGAGAGGTTCGTTCGTAGTGCTGTCATATACGGTGCCTGGGTTGTGGCTAGGGTATGTCAAATGACAGATAGCCTTCTGGGCCGCGCTCCAATTCGCGGACAAATCGGGCACGAGGCGCCTGGTGGATCAGATGGATCCCAACCCGGGCCCCGGACAAAAGTAATTCCCTCAGAGGACGAAACACCTATCTCAAATCCTCAAAGCATGTCGCATTTCGTACTTCCAGTGAAAGCGACAGCGTTGCGTATAATGCAGCATTGGGCTGCGAATTTAGGACCCCGGATAAACGCAACAGCAGACATATATCGGCCCACCTACGAAGAACGGATGTCGCAATATGCGGGGGCATTCTCCCTCTGCCCTGCCCCCCCCCCTCTTCCGCCACCCCTGCCACCACCACTTGCTAACATCTTGGTGAACCGCGCTACCGTGCCGTTGCGTGGGCGCCGGGATAAACCCAACCGGCTCGAGGAGATAGAGATGCAAAACATTCTCGAAATACAGGAACCGGCACCGCCATCGCCACCGTTCATGAATGAGCTAGCACCGACATCAAGCCCGGCCACATGCGGCAGAATCCACTAGGCCCGACAGTGAGCAGTCCGCATGTCTACTCCATTCTACATTAGACAATATTGTAACCCCAAACTTGTACTTAGCCCGGTAGGAGACCGGCAAGACAGACACAGCTTCAGTGCCGCCGGGCCAGAATGTGGGCCCGTCGCCGGCTCCGTGGTCCTGCAGTTTGCATCCCCGATACCTAGTCCTAGCGGCGGGTTTGGAACTACAGCACCACTGACCACATTAACGCAAAGATGATGCAATATTGCACCACATTAGACGCATCATGAGACATCCGTCGGTCCAAGCGTCAGTCCCCTTATACGGCCTCGCGTCAGTCCAGTGCCCAGAGTCAATGAGAGCAGACGTGCAAGGGTGAGCTCTGGTGATCAAGACCTATAATATACGACCTTGTAATATACAATCATGGTGCGAAAAATGTGCTGTGAGTGGCTGCGTAGAACCGCGAAGTGCCGTACCTTTTCCGGGGTACTAGTTGTCACCGTTATGGCGTGCCTCTTTGGGGGATCCGCGGTGCACAACCTCCGTGACCTCCGAGTATCCTATCACACTAAGGGTCTAGTATATCCATCCCCCAGAACAACAAGCCTTCAAAAAGACCGGAGAAGACGCGTTATAAAACACAAGCACAAGCTCCAGCAACAACCTCTGCAACTCCAGCATTAGTGCTGCCGACGAGCCGCGAGGGATCTACGGGGCCGGCTCTACATGCAACATCGTATACCATCAAGCCATCCCCTGGACCGTACCCAGCGTGGCATCAGCGTTATTTTGTCAGTGTGTTGTCGCCTCTTGCCGCCAGTCAGACAGGAACCACGGTGGCCTGCAAAAGTGACCTAGCTCGGCTTCGCCAACCACCTCGTGCGATCGCAGTCATCGTGGCTAGTTCAGCTACAGCTTTACCTCAGTACTACGCCTGCATTCTGCTTGCCGTTCTGGTCGTGTCAGCCCTGTCTCTCCTGGACTTCTGGATCTACCGCTGGAAGATCCCACGGCAGGGCAGCTACGACGTCAAAGCCGTTCCGAATACAAACTTCGAGGACGAGACGGGCATCGATGGCGGAGATGTGACGGCGCTCGCTGTGTGATGGCACTGCTGTGAGGCATCGATGGCGGAGATGTGACGGCGCTGGCTGTGTGAGTGTGTGATGGCACTGCAGTGAGGCATCGACGGCGGAAATGTGACGGCTCTAGCTGTGTGATGACACTGCTGTGAGGCATCGATGGCGGAGATGTGACGGAGCTAGGGCTGTGTGAGTGTGTGATGGCACTGCCCAGGGAGGCAGCGACGCGCGAAATGTGGACGAGCTCTAGCATTTTGATTGACACATCTGACTCGATGGAGGCAATCATGGGCGAGATGTGACGGACTAGGGCTGTGTGAGTGTGATGGCACTGAACTGAGGGCATCGATGGCGTAGATCTGACGGCGCTGGCTGTGTGAGTGTTGTGATACGGACACTGCTGAGTTGAGGCATCGATGGCGGAGATAGTCTGAGCGGGTGCAAGCTATGCGGGCGATGTAGTGTGTGGGATGCATCTGCATGAGGCATCTCGACGGCGGTAGAATCGTCGACAACGCGTCTATGCTGTGTTGATGAACACTGCTGTGAGGATCGATGCGGAGATGTACGGACTAGGGCTGTGTGAGTGTGTATGGCTACTGAAGTTGAGGGCACTCTTGAGTGGCGGAGATCTGACGGCGCTGGCGTTGACGCGGCGCTGCCTATCAGAGTGTGAGATGCATCGGGATGAGTCTAGAGATCCATCTAGACGGGCGCCGCTGGCTGTTTGATAGAGGCTCCATATCATTTGTCGGTTCACGCTGAAGGAGGCATCGATGGCGGAGATCTGACCGGGCTGGCTTGGGAGTGTGTGATGGCACTGCTGTGAGGCAACAGCAACGGCGGCTTTCAGCGGGAATGATGAACAACGGCCTGGCACGTGGCCAGGATTTTTATCAGGGGGGGACGTCTCGTCAGCGAAAAGTCGATGAGTAGGAGTGGGGGGAGGGTCGGGTCGTCAGCGCCGAAGAGTTGTTTGAGCGGGGAAGGGGGGGGGGCGTCGTCGGATTTTCAGCATAAATCATATTTCATCTAGTGTTAACTGTCTCTATAGAGTTCAGTGGTTAACCGCTTTACTCAATATATTGGCAGTTTGAATTGTATCACACATTATTTGACCCGTTTCAATTATGTCAATAAATCGTTTCTGGAATGATGTTCTTTGGAGAGGTTTATTTCACAAACTTGAGAAGTAAAATATCAGACTGATAACCACGCAATGTGTGCCGCTACATAACGTCACAGAAGTCTACTATACCGAAACACAGCATCGTCTTACTTAGGCAAAGCCAATCGCAGCACATGACCATGCCCTGATATTATGCGACATGAGCACATCGGTTGGGCCCGTCGCCGGCTCCGTGGTCCTGAAATTTGCATCCCCGAGGGCCCGATACCTTATAGCGGCGGGTTTGGAACTACAGTACCTATACCCTATTAACGCAAGGTGATGCAATGTGATGCAATGTGATGCAAGGTGATGTAAGGTGATGCAAGGTGATGTAAGGTGATGTAAGGTGATGTAAGGTGATGTAAGGTGATGTAAGGTGATGTAAGGTGATGTAAGGTGATGTAAGGTGATGCAAGGTGATACAAGGTGATGCAATATCAATATCAATAGCAAGGTGATATTACACCACATTATATAAATCAATGAAGTCAGTACATGGTAGGCACATTGAATACTCATCAGTTCAGCGCCCGCAGTCAAGGGAGAGCAGACGCGTACGAGTGTGAGCTCTGGTGATACATAGTCCGTCATGGTGCGAGAGGATGTGCTGTGTAATTGGCTGCGTAGAACCGCGAAGTGTCCGTACCTTTTCCGGGGTACTAGTTGTCACCGCTTATGGCGGTGCCTCTTATGGGGGATCCGCGGTGCACAACCTCCGTGACCCCGAGTTCGTCACAGATCAGTACTGCCAGAACAACAACCACCAAAAGACCGGAGAAGACGCGATAGATTACACAAGCAACATCTGCAACTCCAGCATAGTGCTGCCGTACGAACCGAAGGATCTCGGGTCGGCTCTACATGCAACATCGTACCTTCAAGCCATCCCTGGACTCGTCCTGGTGATCAGCGGTGTAGTGGTGGTTGTCGGCCTCTGCCGCCAGTCAGACAGGAACCACGGTGCCTGGCAGATAGTGACCTGGATCGGCGCCAACATCCTCTGGGTCGTTTCGCTCGTGATCGCAGTCATCGTGCTATTCAGCTACAGCTTCCAGTACTACGCCTGCATTCTGCTTGCCGTTCTGGTCGTGTCAGCCCTGTCTCTCCTGGACTTCTGGATCTACTGCTGGAAGATCCCACGTCAGGGCAGCTACGACTTCAAGGCCGTTTCGAAGACAAACTTCGGGGACGAGACGGGCATCGATGGCGGAGATGTGACGGCGCTCGCTGTGCGATGGCACTGCTGTGAGGTATCGATGGCGACTTTCAGCGGGAATGATGAACAAAGGCCAGGTACGTGGCCAGGGTTTTCTCAGGGGGGGGGGGCGTCGGATTGTCAGCATAATCGCATTTCATCTAGTGCAAACTGCTTTGCTTCGGGGGAGGGGGAGGTGTGGGTGAAATATATCGGCAGTGTTCATTGTATCACATTCTCTGACCTGTTTCAGTGATGAAAATAAATTGTTTCTCGAATATGTTCTTTGGAGAGGTCAGAGGATCATTTCAGAACTACAAAAGTAGGTAAAATATCAGGCTGATAACCACACAATGTGTGCCGCTACATAACGTCAGAGAAGTCTGCTACCAAAACACAGCATCGTCTTACTTAGGCAAAGCCAATCGCAGCACATGCCCGGATATTATGCGACCTGACCACATCGGTTTACCACTGCCGCTGGCTTGAGCCCGATGGCGGGCGGCAGCCGTCAGCTGTTTCAGGGACCCTCACAACAGCACAGCTCCCCCAGACAGCCAGCAAGTGTCCCTCTCACACCCATCAACTCCACCACCGACTGTCGCCGCCTTCGACATTCCACCATCAACTTGTACCCCTCTGCACACACTTGACACCTGCGTACTGATCATAAACTCGGCAACACGCACACACTGTGAGAGCCGTCGATCTGGCGTTCTGGCGTTCTGCCTCTGCCAGTCCAGCGTCGTGTCAGATGACAACCGACAAACGTCCCGGGCTCTTCATCTGACGGCATTCACGGCAGGTGAGAACAGACATTGCCCCGCAGCTCAACGCAAGGTGGGGCTGGATCAGCCGCGGTTATTCACGGCAGGAGAGAAAAGACATTGCCTGCTGCTCAACACAAGGTGAGTCTGTTTCAGCCGCGGTTATTCACGTCAGGTGAGAACAGACATTGTCTGCAGTTCAACACAAGGTGGGGCTGTTTCAGCCGCGGTTACAGCGTATGACTGCTGTCCGTGACTTTCTGTCACAGCAAATCAGGCATGAAGCCAGGATTTTTTATCGGGGGGGGGAAGGAGCACCTCAGTGGCGGATCAAATTTCGCTCCCTTTCGTCAGCGAACAATTGTTAGAGTTCTGCAGGAAGCGTGACGTCGGGTCGTCAGCCACGATAGACTCTCCTTGAGACCGGGGGATAGGGGGGAGATGCTGAGGTCATCAGCAGAATCGCATTGACTCTATTGCTAATGGTTCCTTAGTGCGAGGATGGCCCAATTTCCCCTCCCCTTGGCTATGTCCCTTGCAGCCTCACACCCTGTGCCCATGAGAAGTGAGGATAAGAGTATAGTTGAATCGCCTTCCTGTGAAATCTCTCACTGGCCTCAGTCTGTGACCCCGGATTTTCAAATAACCCCCGTCGAGGACACTGTCGTTGCCGTGGTGTCGCCTTGTGCGTACTGTTGGGTCTTCCCTATGCCCCCAGTTGACCCGTCTGGCCTGCTGATGATGACTCGTCCCCATATTCCGGGAAGACCTAAATGTGGCCTGCGCGTTGTTCCTTGGCCCGTGTTGTCTGGCTGTTCTTTAAGCAGCCGAAGGACCTAGCTACCTGCTCTGTGACCCCTCCCCTCTCCACCACGACACCGCCCCGCATCGCGCGGCCGCCCAGCAGGGAGCCGTGAATGTTGTCGCGATCTTGCGGCGGTGATTGGTGTGCTGTGACAACAGGCGGTTGTGTGGATCTGGTACTACTGAGCTCCGATGGGTAAGAACGCGGGTGGCCTGGTGGACAACACCAGTATTTTGGTGACACTGCCATAGCTGGTAATGTCGGACCCACCACCGTGACACCGGTAGTCGACCACACAAGAACGCAACTGCTCGTATGACAACTCTGTGTGTCTAACACTAATCGACTGCACGTTGACTACGCCCTCACTGGGTCTGAGCTACCAACCGGTTGACAACTTGCAGGTTGGTATCTCGGAAAACAATACACATACCGATAGATGTGAATACATCCGGGAGACTTCATGTCCGCGTATGCTTCGGTTACATGTACGTTACGTTGTGGACTCGAGCCTCGACACAAGTACACTCGGTCTCTCTGAGCTCCGGATTGGGTCTGGATCCATCTACGTCCGATGGACGATACACCGAGGTAGATGTCTGGTAGCTGGATCTACCTGCTACATGAGGCATCCCGGCTGGTTCGTTGAACACGCACTCTCTTGTCTAAACTGCTTGACAGTGCTAAGCCTCTGGAGACACCCAACTCCGATTAACCCCGTCCCCCACTTGCCACATGGTGGGTTCTGACACACTCTCCGTTTGTCATACACTCTGGTTTGGACCTACATTGGCACACACACTCCCGTTGAGACACCTGGATCGCCGTCGTTGACCCACATCCCCTTACACTAGAGCCAGGAGATGCGACGTTATTGTAGCACGTACGCCAAGTGGAGCCTGTTCGGCGTACCGTGCGCGGATACACGTATCTCGCTCGCCATACCGTAACTGGCGTGCCGAGGTCACACGTACCGTATCTAGCACGCTGCACCGACTGCTCGTGCTGAACGTTTTGCAGTAGCTTTGGGAACAGATGCTGCCAGGTGGCACCGATGCCGTGCCGTCGCCCGGTAACTACAGTCATTTGACGTTGCTGACTGTGGGACTTACCTAGGCGGCGCTGCCAGCGCAATACACGATGTCGCATACTATACGAGGTTCGACCCGCTGCCATAATTCTAAACAATGCCTTGACACCGACTATTGACGCGATGGTGCACGCTATGAACCCATGCCGTGCTCGTACCGTACTAGCACCGTTGCCCAATGCTCGGAACCACCGTCTGACACCCACGGTAATGCCGTATTCCTACGCTCCTCCCATGACGGGCATGCGTGGCGACGTTGCTATCATCCCTTCTCGCGCAGCTTCCCGCTGAGCTCCGAGTGCCATGACGCCTTTCAGCATACTCCCTTAGTTCTATGTAGCGGAGTCGCAGACAGACGTAGCGTGGAGGTACTGTTAATATTCCTCATAGCACGAGCCGGCACAGGATACCGCCTCTCGCTACGATGTTTGTATTTCGTCATTCCCGTCTAGCACGCGTTTCGACACCTAACTCCAGTATGTCCGCGGCGATGTCCTCGAACTCCAACCGCAAGCCATCCCTGTGTCTGACTTGCGGGTAGTAACCACAGAACAATTCTCCCGTTCCTCAGCGTACTTGAACAGGACACGAGAACCCTCATCAACCCTTTCCGGATTGCATCCATTTTCCACGCAAATATCATACTTCTCCAGATCCTGCCAAGCGAATACATGCACTCTATCAGCCGGCTCAAACTTTGCGGCCCGAGTCTGGATATTTTCGCACAAAGCGATGCCCGCTGGGTCTCTGACCAAACGCCGCTGCCCAGGCGACCCCCGCCGACCCCGGGGCTCGCCGACCGCCTGAACGAGCTGGTGACCTGGTCGGCTGGACTGTCAGGCATCTCCGAAATACGCCTCACGTGCCGGACGGGCTGCCTCGGTCAGCAGGCATGCCGGAGTGCCAAACCTCTGTGGATGGACAGCTCGGAGGGATACCGGGGTAGATGCGCCCACAACTTGTGGTCCGCCATTGACCCTCCTAGTAATGTAGTCGGCAGGCTGATAATTTCATACTCGGCCACCCAAACTTAGCGCGTGCCGCCCGACTTGCCCCGCTGCGAGATCTCCGGATGTCCATCCGCCTTGAGGGTGCGGCCACCAAGTTAGGACGCCTGCTAACACGCTGCGATCCCACGCTGCACAGCGTGCACCGAGTCAAGATTGATTATGAACGATACTACGCCACAACTGACGACATGCAGACGGTAATTTGTAGGTACTTAGGCCGTGTTCGCGATTAGTTTTTGCGTGGTCACACTTGGTGGGATCCTCCCCGCCGCGCAAATGCGCAGCTATCATCTTGCGCACCCGGTAATCACAAAGATAGAAGAAACAATAATACTACCCCGCTAATCCGCCACCATTCTAACGACGTCACGCGAGCCTGAGGCGACCTGCCAGCGCGCGGCGACGGATCCGCACAAAAACTCGGCAGAAGCGCGACCCCGGCCTAGCGCAACCTCACCAAGCCGCACGGCTCGCCGACGCTCGGAAGTCAAAAGCCTTGTCGAGGTCGAGCAGCTCGCAAGCGCGTCCTCCCGCAACCACGCAACATCCGGAAAGCGCGTCGAAACTACGCAGCATCCTCCGCCAAAAACGCACGCGCATGCAGGTGGAGCACGACCGTGTGAGGTTCCGGCAGTCGCACCCCGTCCATCCTGAAAGCCAAACGAGCGGTGACCGCTTCCAGCTCTTTCGAAGCGTCCAGTTAAGCGCACTCCAAACCAGCCAATGTGTGGGGACATGCAGCTCAAACGGTGTGTCTATCTGTCGCGGAGGACCGCCAGCCACAAGGCCCGCGCGCGTGCATGCCTCTCCTCTGATGTGGGACCACTTACGCTTGATATACCGTTCGCTGACGGGATCTGAAAGAGCACAGTGCCGGTTAGATATCGGGTATTTACACAGGTTGAGAGCGAGAGAGCGCCCACCACCAGAAACAGAGAAAGCCAGAGTGAGGACAGTTGAAAGCCGATAAGCAAGATACTAAAACACACAGTGCAATATCCCCAATAACCCGCCAAAGAACACATAACACATTCAGCACGTAGCCAAGATTTCGTCCCGCGGGGGGGGTGGTGTGCCTGAATAATTTGGTTCCGCATTCTCGCTCTCCGAGCGCCTGTTGAAAAGAGCAACCCACCACTCCTCCTCCGCCACCAGCGGTCTGTTGCAACAAGCGATAAAGAATCTCTTACTCAGTTCGGCCGCCTACATCATTGTGTCCCTCTCTAGTAGTCCCGCCTCTTTCTTCCTTTGCATATAGACGTTGGCACGCTAGATGTGCGAAGCGTGAGCTAGAACATGGACCTCAGGGACTGCGTCAAGAAGGAACGGGGCTCCGCACAGTGGGAACCAGCGGACAGTAGGTTACCGCCTCGGATTTCGTTCCGCGGGCTGGAGCGTAACTCTTCTAATACAGACAACTTCGTGATGCCCCCCGAGAAACGTTTAGGCCGCTAGAAATCTCTGCGAGGCCGCCTCTCCTAGAGCCGCTTCTGGAAATTCAGGGTGCCTTTCCAAACGGCACTTTCCAGGGCGGTAGTGTGAGCGACTGGGAGTGCGCTTCACCCACCTTGGCTTACTTGTTCCTTCCTGACTACAATATGATCCTCTCATAAGCACAAGTGATAAGCAATTTAGAAACGTAAGCTTAACAACACTTATCATGTGCAGCATTGGGTGCAGTCAAAATGGCTTTCTGTATTAGTGTCGGCGAGCGTTGAGAAGGTCCGATTCCCAAAAGTTAAAAGGGCCCAGTAGAACTAATTCAAATGTCTGCTCTCTCTTAACTGGTGAAGGGGCCATTTGGTATGTTCATGGGCCCTTCTGACCCGCCCAGGAGCCCTTTCGGTCTGGTCAGGGGCCCATCTGACCTGCACAGAGGCCCTTTTAACTTATCAGGGGCCCTCTGGTCTGGCTAGGGACCTTCCAGCCTACTCAGTGGCCCTTTCGACCCGGTTAAAGATCTGCGCTAGGCTGCTTTTTCTCCCTACCGACATGCTCAGTGGCCCCTCCGACCTGTCCAGGGGCCTGCTCGACCTGGCCCCTTCGACCTGTCCAGGAGCCCTCTGTGCTGGCTAGAGGGTCCCATTCGACGTGTTTAGGGAGCCCTCTGACCCGCTCGGGGGTCGTTTCGGCTTGTCCAAGGGGTCCCCTCTGACATGCACAAGGGCTCTTTTAAAACGTTCGGCTTTTTTAAAAGGGGCTCTTTTAAAAGGGGCCCTATAGGTCTCTTCAGAGAGGGCCCTGGTGGCCCTACAGGGTCCTGAAAGTGCTTCTAAACTATCTTAAGACTACGCTTCGCATGGTCTTTCCGACTCTTATAAGAGCCCATGATACCGCGCTTTGCGCGGTCTTGTCAGCCCTTTTCGGCGCGCGCAGCGCGCCGAAAAGGGCCCGCCGGGCTTCGAAAAGGGCCCGCCGGGACTCCAGTGGAAGGGGGAGGCGGCCACCTCCACCCCCCTTGGCTACGTGCCTGACACATATATCCCCTCAAAGCACAAAGATAAAACAAAAACCAGCTGAAACATTCATAGCATACATACCTAGAGAACGGCAATAGCCCAAGGACATCCCAAACTACAACACAAGCAAATACAACGTGAGACAGACACAATACGCAGAGATAGCGAGTATGAAAGAGAAAAACGCGACTACGATAGATTAGGCACCACCTACAAGGCCAGTGATAGTCAGAGTTGGCGGCGGGGCCAGGGGTGTCGGAGCCAAAACTACCTGTCAGACAACTGCGCTGAGCTGGCGAGCTTCGTGTTTTCGCGATAGACACGGTCCGACCTAGATGATGAAGTCGGTTACTGGGCCTCGTACCGGCACACTCGCCTCTGACTCAGATGGGCTGTCTTAGATCTGGTAACCGCAGCCGGACGCAACAGCTGATCTCCAACTCAGGTGCATTCAAAACAGGAGCATGTTCGTCCGCTTGCTAGGGCTTGCTAGAGTTCTTTCGGTGACCAGCGAGACATACGCGATTTCTCTGAAAAACCGCCGCCAGTTTCGTCCTCTGTGAAGAATGGAAGTCCATGTATGGTTCGGATGACGAATGAATGCCTCCTGAGAAAGCCAAATGCTCGTATGTCTCCGAATCTGATTAGCATTCCTCCTGCAGCGCTGAGAACTCTGTCATGACGCCGTCTTGCAGGATGCCAGAGCCACCAGAATCGGCTCCTCTCATGACGCCGTCTTGCAGGATGCCAGAGCCTCCAGAATCGACAATCGGCATCAGCGACAGTCGCAAGACTCGAGCTAATTAACCACGGCTTGGTAACAAATTCACTGTACAAAACCTCAACAAGGCACCAGATGCCTCCTTGGTATCGTCACCAGCTGTCACTAGTGACATTCTCGGCATCTGCCGTCACCAGCCGTCACCAGGGACATTCTCGGCATCTTCTACCTGACAGTAGTCCCGCGCCAACGTCCCGAGCTTCGCCAGCTCTGCCCTCTGACCTCGCTCTGTTCAGTGTCACGACAGCTCTTCATTCCGACGACTTTGCCGCGCCAGCAGTTTTCTATAGCCGCTGTACGGCCAATTGCCTCCCAGGAACCAATCTTTCTCCTACCAGCTACAGCTCAGCTCAGCTCAGCTCAGCTCAGCTCAGCTCAGCTCAGCTCAGTTCAGTTCAGTTCAGTTCAGTTCAGTTCAGCTCAGCTCAGTTCAGCTCAGTTCAGTTCAGCTCAACACAGCTCAGCTCAGCTCAGCTCAGCTCAGCTCAGCTCAGCTCAGCTCAGCTCAGCTCGGCTCTGCGCGGACAGTGACTCAGCCGGGTCGGTATTTGTGTGCGGCGTTTGGCAGGTGGCGCCAGTGACGTCACCACTCACTCAGTGACGTCACAGGTTGCCAGGGCCGCCGCGCCTTACCGGGAAGGTCAGCCGCGTCTGAAAGCCCGGCGGCCGGCGCCGCGAGAAGCCAAGCCGCGCGGCCCGCAAACACAGCTGAGGCAAAGCGTATTACTTTGATGAGTGGTAGTGTTGCCCCAAACGGTGCTTTGGTGCTTGGTGCTGTGCTGGGTGCATGTTGCTGAGTTCGCTGGGTGCTGGGGGGTGCTGGGTGCGGGGCTGCGTGCTGGGTGCTGGGGTGCTGGGGTGCTGGGGTGTCTGGGGGGCTGGGTTGCTGGTGTTGCTGGGTGGCTCCTTCCCAGTAGATAGGCTTCCGGGACTGCAGGTTCTTCGCGCTTGGGTGGCAGCTTGAACCAGTCTCCTTTGGCATAACCGCGTTCCTTAGATAAAAATTGCCGCGGCGGTTTAATTGTTCACCGGGAACGCCTGAACACGTTGAACAGGTTGCACAATAACTCGATAACTATATGCGTAGTCGGGGTTAATCTTTTCAGATGCCGACACCGGACGAGTAAGTGCAGTGCTAACCACCTCCACCTCGACTACCACGTCCCGAACTCAAGACCCGGTCTCGGTCCCCCAGCCACCGGCGTCAGCTGCTGTCTCGACTCGGTTCGGTACACCCCGGCGCCAGTTCTCACCCCTGTAGCCGTCGGTCGTGACCTGCTGACAGTCATCCTGCCGCGTGGAGAGCGGGCACTGCCAGAGGGCGCCACTCCTCTCCGTCTGGGGCTGCAGGTTCTTCCCCAGCGGCGCACCGACCAGCAGCCTGAGGACACAGAAGAGACAGGCTGTGAACAAACCGTCGAGACACCGGCCTCCCGCCAGCCGCCCGACCGTGGTTCGGTGAGGAATTCAGTAGGTGAGTTACGTTACATTGCATGAATCCTGTATGTGAGTTACACTGCAAGCGGTTCAGCAATGGTTAATGGCCCGTCTACCGCAGAAAGACAGCTCCGCCGACCATCTCCGAATATACAGTTCTTCTTCAGTTACGGGCCCCATGGGTGCGCGCAGAACATGCCGATCATCATCGATTTGTCTTTTCTCTGCCGCATCACTCCCTATCATGATTGCACCACGGGTCATCGAGCAAAAACATTTAGCAGCGAAAACGTTGACCGGACACATTAATCTTCCCTTCACCGGATTCGGACATCCGTCGGGCGACGAACACCAGCCACAAACCGTCTGTGAACCGACGTCGGCAAATGCCACGCGTGCCAAACTCGCGACACTCAAGTAGCGAAAGGTCAAACGGTGAGCTCGGCTTTGTAGCCGAGTCCCACAATGGCGTACAATTATAGCCATGTGGATTGTGGGGTGTTGTGCAAGACGATAGCTGGATCTACAGTCCACACGGGTCACGGGTCAACAGCGAGCAGATATACTAACTCGGTGCACGCCGCACCGAGAATCACTAACACATTTGGGGCTTGGGCGTTGAGTAAGAAATTCGCCACAATTTAGGCCAATTTTGACCATCGCATGGCAAAACAGTAGATATCACGAACACTATGTAAACCAAGTTCCTTTAAAGTCGGATCTCTGCATGCAACATGAGCATGCCTTATATGGCGTCCCTATGTCCGAGATCGTTGCATGTACTGAATCGTTGCACCTCTGAAGGTCATGCACCCTGCTCTCGGTACCTTCACCACAAACCACCAGATGCCCTCCACAACCCCCGCCACGAGCACCTCTGAACACAACTCAACACAGCTCAGCACCAAGAAAGGCAGCGATATCAGTCACCGTTCTCTGCGGCTGCTCACCGTCCGTCAACCGCCCCTCACCCCGGATCTTCGAGAGCACGGGCAACACGGGAGCACATCACCAGGTATGCATAATACAGAGCGTCAGGTTTATCAGGCCTGTCAGGCGACACCAGCGGCGGCAGTGCGGATCGGTGGCCATACCGAGACACAGTGCACAGTGGTGCACAGGGGTGTGTGCAGGAGACGATGCACGACGTGCCGCCCTGTGCCCGTGAACGGTGATAGGTGACAGGCGACGTCGTGCCGGCGTGCACCGCACGTAGTGTATACCATCAGCAAATGTCACCGAAAGTCACCGAAAGTCACCGGATGGTACCGAGTGTCACCGAGTGACACATGTGTCATTTTCATTGCGCCCTGCTGCGATGTGTGCGATACAAGAGCACCGCCACGTTCCGAATATTTGGGGAGACAGAGGCATCCTGAAGTCAATTATTTCCATGCAACGCCCATAGGCGTAATGCTATAAGTCTCCAATATTGGGGGCACGCCCCCCCCCCGTCCCCGTCCCCCTGTGTGATATGTCAGCGCTATTGTGACTCATGATAGGCTAGCAAGAAGCAACATATCAGGGTACCTATCAGGAGTGGGGAGGGGAGAGAGACGGGAGAGACGGACTTATGGTCCGTGGGAACCTTGACAGACACGTGTCCGCCGTCTTGCTATCTTGCATGCATGAATTCCCCTCCTCATTCGAACGGAAAGCCCTACACAGTTCGCGCTAGTGACGATACGATTTGCAAGGCTTCCGGTCATTCGTCCTGACGCAAAGTCCCCGGTAGTGACAATATCGATGGCGATAACATAAATCTATCAAGCATTATGTCTTGGAAAGAAGGCCGGCTTGCCACGCTACCAATCAATGTCAACTGTTCAGAAATCAGAGTGTCAGAATAAAGAGAAACGCTTTGCGAAATGACACCGTCAGTAGATACAGACAATTGTTCTTGAAACGCCTGATCGCATAACGAGATAATACGTACACACTGTTTGTAAACCCGCGCACTGCAGGGGGTTCGCGCGAACACGAAAACTGCACGGGGTTTGATTTCCGCCCCCCGGTGAGATCTCCCCAAACTACGCCCAAACGTAGCGACACGCGGAAAACGGCATTAGAAGCTCTAGGCACATTCTCTAGCGAAAGATTTCAGTGTTTTCTTGGTCAAGCGTTCACAATTGAGGTCACCATGGTCACCAAAGGTCAGGATTTTTCCGGTTTTAGGACTCTTTAGGACTCTTTCCAGCAAACCCCGATTACCTCGGAAACTAGATAGCTAGGAGCAAACGATTAGAGAGACAATCGATAGCCATGAAATTTGCAAATTCGCCATATGTTGTTCCTCAAAATTATCTCAATCCAATAGTTTAGGGCTCCAGAGGTCAATTGACGTCAAACATACTGTTTTTAGCCCAAAAACAGTTTCTTCGTGAATTAGCATGTCATCCAAGAAAGATAGGGTAAACAGTTTTTGGCACGCCATCGTGTGTGTCTACATTGATTGCGCTTTGAAAACATACTATACGGTGACCTGGTAAAGTCAACTTCAAAATTTGACCCAGGTCAAGGTCATTGGTGTGACCCAGGTAGGGTCATGTGCATCTGGGCAACGCGGCCCAGACAGACGAACACATTGTGTCAACTAATCGTCTCTATCTGCTTTTCTATCAAGATAGTTATTAGCCAAAATCATTGCTGATGACCTCAGATGACCTCAGATGACCTTTTAGAGATCACTGTGAGCAACACTTTGCACCTTGAGTTATTTAGAATGAGTCAAATAGCATTGATTCTGAAAGAATAGCCTGATCCAATTGCATATTTTATGAAAGGGAAGCATTTGTTCTATTTTCCCATTCACTTATAATGGGGACGGTCAGGAAATTGACCGACCTTTTTGGTCACCGATACCGAAAAAATCGAGATATACGAATTGGGTACTGATATTCTTATGAAATCCTGCAAGTTTCAAAACTTTCGAAAAAAGACTGTGGCTTTGGCACGAACGCAACATTATGAAGTGAGGTCACTTGACAAGACTGTGACCTGACCTAGAGATGACCTCAAGTACAAAAACTTTTCCAAAGTGTGGGAATGATGCCAAACAGGTTACAAAATTTGGCGGCGCTGCGCGCCGCCGTTTTCCGCTACTCCTGAAAAACCTGAGGGGGGGGGCGGAATAATCAACCCCCCTTGCAGTTGCGCGGGTAGCGGGTCATTATGAAGGTTGTGTAAATTAACTGACGACCGGAATTAATTTGATCAGTAAATGCCTTTTTCACTTATGCAAAACCGTTAAGCAGGCTCGATAGGTTTATCGCAGAATGAAACGTTAAGCAACATATGTGCCCAGTGCCCAAGCTTCGTAAGCGGACTAGCACCGCGCACTATAGCAAGGCTCTGCAGCACCCAGGCCCAGTCCAGTCCAGTCCAGTCCAGTCCAGTCCAGTCCAGTCCAGTCCAGTCCAGTCCAGTCCAGGCCCAGCCAGCCCAGCCCAGCCCAGCCCAGCCCAGCCCAGCCCAGCCCAGCCCAGCCCAGCCCAGCCCAGCCCAGCCCAGCCCAGCCCACCTAGACCGGCCGAGCACGAGCGTAGCCAAGCCCCGCACAGTCCAGACCACCCCTTCCCTTTCCGACCCACCCACACGACCCACATCACCGTATCTGCACAGAGGACAGACAGACAGTTGAGGGGGGCGGCTGCAGTCCATCGACATCACCCTGACAGCACCCCTGTCCGCCGTGCGAACAATAGCACCCCTGTGCAGCCGACACCGCCATCACCGTAAATTTGCTCCCAGGTGTGAGGCGCTGACTCCCAGCTGTGGACGATTAGTACCCTTACAGCGCACTGCCAGCTGCAGGGTTCTCAACATACATACTCCTGGACAACTGAACAAATCCAACCCAAACGAACCTCACGCGAGCGCACCGGAACCGATGACCCGTCTGTGCCAGAACGGGCCCCAGAACGAGCTCGCTCGCGCGGACACGTACTCAAAAGTACACAGATCGTGCCACTTCAACCGGCCGCGAGCCGGTTTCAGCCGACATTTCCATGATGACAATGCACGCTCCTTCACGCCGCGCGCCAGGGCATTCCACGCGCGTGCGTGCGCGGGCATTCGACCTGCGGCGGGCGGGCGCACATGGCGGCGACGGGAGAAAGCCGGCCCGAGGTGCTGCCACCTATGTGGACCTGATTAACGGGTCATCACGTCCACAGTGCGGCCGTGCGCCTCCGGGTCGCGTCGAAGAGCCGCGAGAAGGCGTCACCGAACGCCGCGCTCCACTAATTGAAACGGCGGGAGAGCGGGCAGCCGCCGGCGGCGGGCGGCGGACGGCGGGCGGCGGACGGCGGGCGGCGGACGGCGGGCGGCGGCGGCGGGCGGCGGCGGCGGGCGGCGGCGGCGGGCGGCGGCGGGCGGCGGCACCAGCTTTGAGGTGACACCTGTGCGTTCAGGTGAATGCCAGACCAATCAGAGCAGCCATAATAGGTCTGAGGCAGGTTAGACCATATTGGAAGTCAGGTAACATCAATGTATATGAGAAAGCAAATGGCAATAAGACAAAGGTGATGTTTTTTTGTTTGTTTTTGTTTTTGGGGGGGTGTCGGGTGTCGACTAACGAGATCGTTTGACGACGAGCCCTCAAACAAATTCATGTTCAGAAGACATGACTTTGAACGTTCTCGGAACAGCTGTATCACTAATTTCACTACCTGCACCCACAGTACCGAGCGCGGAGCGAGGCACTGAAAAAGACGAGTGCGATGCCGTGTGGAATGAGCAAGATGAAGATAATCTCCCGGAAGTGGAAACGACAAACATGTTGTCGTCTAGCAGAAGGTCGTAGGTATTTAATTTAGCATAGGGATTGGTATATCCCCGACTCTTGCGCTACACTTAAGCTTTGGCTTTTTGTATCCCCGTACCATAAGCATACCAAGTTCTCCCCCTGTGCTGGTCAGTGGTCAGTGGTCAGTGGTCACTGGTCAGTGGTCACTGGTCAGTGGTCACTGGTCAGTGGTCACTGGTCAGTGGTCAGTAGTCACTGGTCAGTTGTCACTGTTAGTGGTCAGTGGTCACTGGTCAGTCGTCATGATTTAATCCCTCTGCCTCAGGTGAAAGGTCATGATGCCTCGGACAGCTATGGGCTCCGTGTCGTGTCCGTCTTAAATTGCGTCCCACTGTCTCATCACGGCAGTTCGGAGAGCGCGTGACAATCGCATCACGTCCGCGTGACGGTCGCGTGACGACAGTCGACACCAAGACCCTCATCACCAACCCAGTGACCCCAGCTGACCGGCCCACGTGACCCACGTGACCCACGAACCTGCGACCAACGACCCGGGCGACCCGTCCCGACGCGACAAATGACCCAACAACCCAACACAGCCTAGCACGGCGCGGCAGCGCTGCCAACTGCGTCGCCAACACTAGCAGCACCCCACTTATCACCTCGCAAAAACGACAGCCGTTGTCGCAAAACGCGCAAAAACGCCGCGTCGTGTTGTAATTGTGATCGGATTTCATGCTCGGCCGGCGGTTGGCCGGCCCGGCGGGCGGCGGTCGGCGTCACAGGCTGGCCAGCGCGTGCCGCCTCCAATGGGAACCGGTCTGACGGGTGACGGGCAGAGGTGCGGACGCCGCACGGGGCGCCAGACGCCGGGAGGGGCGCCAGGCGCTGGTCCAGGCGCTGGTCCAGGCGCTGGTCCGGGCGCTGGTCCCGGCACCGCGCTGGTCTTGTTGATGATCTAGGTGATCTAGCCGGCGACGAGGCGCCAGTGAGCTGGCGAGCCGCTGCCGGCATGTTCGCCCTCATCTGTAGCCGCGGCCAGTGACAAACATGGTGGCCTCATGGTGGGTGATGGGTGTGAGGAGGGACCGGGATGGAGGCGGCTGTTGTCTTGGCTGCCCGGAAGCACCTGCCGTTGAGGTGGGATGGGTAGAGGATGAGGGCTGGCTGAGGGCCGCCGGCCCCCGCGGCGGCGCATACCCGGCCACGGCACGGCGCTTTGCTGTGAGGTGTGAGGGAGGAGGACAAGCCAGGTGTGAGGGTGGTTGAGAGCTCGAGGCCGTCTTCCCACGCACCGTGCGAGCAGCCGGTCGAGAGAACCCCCCCCCCCCCTCCCCCACCGACCCACTGTGGCGGGACCGGCCTGCGGTCGCCGTGAGAAGGGGAGGGGAGGAAGGGGCGAGCGTGACACGGGCCGAGGGAGGAAGGTGTGTTTGTGGCACGAGCCAAATCACCCACCTGAGCGTCACCTACACGTCACAAATACGTGACACACCGTGGGGGGGGGGGGGTGCACGTTTCCCCAACGCCCGGCCGCCCCCGTACTTGACAGCGCACCGGCCGAGCCAGGTGTTACCCCCCCTCCCCTCTCAACAGCCCACTCCACCCACACTGTAATAGCCCACACGCTTGCGCCATGTTTAGCCTCCTCTGCGTCGTGTTTGCCGCAGTCGGCCCTGGCGCGTCAACACCGCCGCTAACTGGCGGCGCCCGGAAGCGACGCACGCACAGCCGGCGCGGCGTGAGTGACGCGAAATCCCGGCGGGCCCGCCCCCGCCCGGCGCAGGCCACGGCAAACAGGCCGGGTGTTTGTGGGCCGAGGCGCTGCTGGACGCCGGCCCACAACAACCCGACACTATCCGGCGGCGAATAATGGCTCCAGGCTGCGCTGCACCTCGCCATACCGCGCCACACCGCGCCACACCACGCCGCACCGCGCCGAGCCCCAGGCACATTCCTGGTGGCCACTGGACGCGTGTGAACGCCGGTAGGTATATGGGGGAATCATGAGCTGCGCCGACCGCGCGCCTGAGCGGCCGCTGCTCGTCAGGGGAGGAGGGTAATGGGGGGGGCGAATGGGGCGGAAGGTGGTGAGGGGCGCAGCGATGGCGTCGATTCTGCAGTGGTAGATCGTGCCGATTATGAATGGAAGGGACGCTGAGCCGCCGTGGACTCAGTGCCTCCTGATCCGATGAATGAAGAGTTACGGGCTGCGAGGTGGGTTACTGAATAACACTACGGCACCCCAACCTCTCGGGAATCCGGCTCGGAGCCATCCGTCACCACTGACGCGTTCACAGGCAGATCGGGCGGAAATGAGGTGAGCGTGTGAAACTCCGCTGTCAGACCTGTGAATCTACTCGCAATTTGCGTCAGGCGCTGAATGAGCCGACGTGTCCGCTTCATGTAACACATACATTCAGTTAGAAGGCGACACAGCTGTAGATTGTCACCGTCCGAACGCTCTCTCGGGAGTACGCGAGGCTCGGTACACGGAGTATCCTTCCGTTGAGCTTGCCTCGTTTTCTGGATGAGTATTGAATACTACATCAGCCTACCCAAAGGCTTCCAACCATTTTGGCCGACCATTTTGGCCTCAACGGCGGCAACGTAACCATTTTGGTCGGGAATCTATGTGGCTCTGTATATCTCTGTCTTTGAAGATAGTCGGCAGCATGATAGCATCTCTAGCCTTTCTGATCGAACATCACTGTAGCCAGCTATCTCTATCTATGGAGATAGTCGGCGGCATCCAATACGACTAAGTGCAGCGCCGGCGGCGGACGGGAAGCTGAGTACGCCGCTGGCGACGGCTTCATCCGCGATGCCGCCGGATCCGTCACTGTCCGCCCGCCGTCATCCGTTCCTTCCGCGGATGGATCGCACCCTCCTCCGCGGCGCCGAGCACCGCCGCGGCGGCGAACCCATCCCCTCACTGACCTCATCTCTGTCCCGACCCCATCCCCAGCTCCCGATCCCATCCCGCTCCCGACCCCATCCCCCGCTCCCGACCCCATCCCCCGCTCCGGACCCTCCCCGCCGAACCGTGGCTCTCAGCACTGCCGGAGGTCCATCTAAAACAGATCGCGGCAGTGCGATGAAATACGAGGAGGGAGGGTCGCCGCCATTCAGGTGGGCCGGCCCGGAGCGTCTTTTTCGGCGTAGGGTGTCCGGCGCCCATCCGTCGGGGTTAGCGAGGAATGCGGGCCGGATTCCAATGTAGAGGGTACGGAGAGGGGGCCGCGACCCAGCCTTCCCGACACCTGGCCCGTCAGATGCCTCTACCCTCCGAAGCCACCACCACTAGAACACCTTCCTCTTCTCTCTGAGGCCACCAACAACGCTAGAATACCTTCCTCTATACCCCCTGCCATGCCAACACCGCTAGAAGATTAACGCCTTCGCTCGACGCGTCCCCAATTCCCCCAACACGTGACGCCGTTGAATGGCTCACCTGAAGAATGGTCAGGTCAGGCCATGCCTTTCCCTGGGCGAACCACTTAGGAAACTCGTCACGTGACCATCGCTGGGCGTCGGTTTCGCCGCCCAGGACCCGCGCGCCCACTTTGCCGTGGTTATTTATTACTAATGATGGCACAGCACAAGACAACAGGATGACCCAAGGAGAAAGCTCGGAGGCGTCAGAGGCATCTTCAGAACGCCCTCTGTGGTGGCAGAGGCACGAGTACATCCACGACCGCATCCACACGCCGGCGCATTGTCTGTGGATGAACCATAGGCTAAGCTTCCTCTCGCAGGTTCCGTTCGCTTGCGCCACCACAGGGCTCGGCGCGTCACACCTTCCGAAAGTTGGGAGCAGTCGAATTATTTACATGTAGCGCCCATAGGCGCAATGCTTAAAATCCGAAAATATTTGGGGAGACGTGTCCTGCCTGTCCCGCGAGCATTACGACGCCCTTGCACAAGGCACACGGGAGCGGACAGATGGAGAGCGATAGCGGTTACTGGAGACCAGCTGTTGTGCCCACGAGGCTCGTCAGAGAAGCTACCTGACCCCGGCACCTGCCGAAGGTCAGATGTGCAAACCGCCGTCCAGCGGGCGGCCGCGTCGTCAGACGGCTTGCGACACCTCTGCGGGCGCGGCGGGAGACGAGGGACGCGGGAGAGAGGCTGCACCCGAGCTCAGACACCAGCTCAGACACCACCTGAGACGCAGGCCCAGACACCACCTGAGACGCAGGCCCAGACACCACCTGAGACGCAGGCCCAGACATAAGGCCCAGGCCTGCTGCCAAGACACTAGCTAAGACGCTGTCCCAGACACAGACTCAGACACCACCTGAGAGTTGAGACACAGGCCCAGACACAGACTCAGACACCACCCGAGAGTTGAGTTGCGACGCAGGCCCAGACACAGACTCAGACACCACCTGAGAGTTGAGTTGCGACGCAGGCCCAGACACAGACTCAGACACCACCTGAGAGTTGAGACACAGGCCCAGACACTAGCTCAGACACCGGCTCAGATAGCAGCCGGAGAGGGGGGACTGAAGACACAAGTCATCGCATCCCAGCAGACACGAGCCAGGCTTCCCCGCAGCGCCCTCCCCATCCTCCCCCCGCCCCATCCCGCCTCCCCCGGCCGCAGACCCCTAGCGCACACGAAAACAAACCACGCACTAAAAACACACGATAAATAAATAGTCGGTCAGCCGGGCGGCGCGGATCACTATTCACTGTGGGGAGAGCCAACAGAGAGAGACGCCGCTGCCGATATAATGACCTCCCGCGGCACGTCAGATTTATCCAGAAATCTCCGGCGCTGCGGTCTACCCCCGGGCAGACGTCGGACGTGACTGCGGTGAACGAGCGCGCCCCATTACACCACACATGACCGAGATCACGGAGCCGGTGTCGATATAAAAAACTGGGCCCACACCGCCGACCGTGCCCAGAATTATCGGTCCGATGACGTCACTGCCCCCCTCCCCCAGCCGGACGGCGGTGACGCAAAAACCGCCCCGGGCGGGTGGGTGGCACAGGGGGGTATCTAGGCCATGTGTGACTTAATCGAAAGTGTCAATTTTTAATTTTCTTTCTACTATAGTCTTACGTAGCAGTAGTGGCCAGCGGATCTTCTTGGGGTGCCAAGCTTTGTTTTCTTTCCACGATATTCTCATATATAAGTGGATCTCGCTGGTTGGTAACTTTCTGCATACTTTTTTTTTTTTTTTCACATTTTTTAGTCATTGCACCGATCCCAGTACAATTTCGTCACACAAGCTCTGGAACGTAACTCGTAAGTCAAGAGGAGCGAACTCAAACAGCAGAACTAAAACAGCAATGAAGACCATACCGGTCCCCAATGCCCGAACAGCCCAGTTTCTACTGGCAGGGGCGCGCAGCCACCTCCCGCTTACGCAACAACCCGGTCGTAATTGATCAAGTGGTTCAAACCATTCGGCAGCTGCGAACAGGAGGTCCAAGCCAATTCAACATGATCAAACTTTGAGCACGCCCAGCTCAGAGCACGCCGCACGCGGGAGGGTCCTCCCACCTGTGGGCATCTGTAGGCGGGGGGGGAGTTTTATAATTTATAAGCGACTATGCGCGTTGCATGCCAAAAAATAATTTCAAATCCCTCCGTCCTCTAACTTTCGTAGATAGCGACGCCCTTGCTTCCCTGAACCTAGGGAAAAGTGGTGGTGCGGGGGTCTGGCTGGACCGGTCTGTCCGGCCGGGGACTCTGCACAGGAGTGCACAGTGCACACTGCAGTGGTCAGCAGTGCAGCGTATCGCTTCTGCTGACACGGCGGCGCCGCCACCGGACGCCGCAGACTGCTGTGACGTCACCAGTGGTACACCTTTCGTTTTTCAGTGGCCAGTCACTAACCGCCGGCTGTCTGCTGGTGGAGTTGACGTTACAGTGGATCCACTGTAGGTACTCCACTACTAGCGGAGTACAGAAGATATAACGTCACACCTTCCAGCACCACCGTCTTCCACTATCTCAATTACCACCATCATCATAGCCCATCGCCGCTACTGCCACCCCTAACCACCACCACCGTCCACCGTCTCCCGTCACCGTCTCCGCTACCGTCTCCGTACCCCGGTGTATTTCGGGAGTGGGCCGGTTGGTCGGTTGCCGCGTAACGGCACGAGACCGGCGCTGGCAGCCCGCGCTGCCTCCGGCGCTTCCACGCCCACAAATCACGCCATCGTTAGGCGCCGGCGTGGGTGCGTGTCTGTGTGTGTGTGTGTGTGCGTGTTTTCCGATGGCGTCTGTCGACAGCGGTATACCGACGCTCCGCCGCTTTCAGAGAGACAAACGAGCCAATAACGCGCGATGATCGACGTAGGGCAAGGGCGCACTGCACGCTTCTTACAGCTTCATCACACAACAGGCGCAGCTCTACTTTCGTAGTTCGGCGGGCATACGAGGATGAGACCAGGGATACGAGGATGATACGAGGATGAGACCAGGGATACGAGGATGATACGAGGATGAGACCAGGGATACGAGGATGATACGAGGATGAGACCAGGGGTACGAGGATGGTACGAGGGTGAGACCAGGGATATAAGGATGATACGAGGACGAGGACCAGTAGAACAGGTGGTAGCGGAGACGGGAGCAGGACTTTGACGATGGCGTGGGCGACTCCGAGCCCAGCAGCAGTGGCGGGGGCGGCTGCGGGGCGGGGGCGGGGGCGGGGGCGGCTGCGGGGGCGGGGCGGCTCCAGCCCCGCAGAGGCGTGTCAGGCGGTGGGCACCGGTCCAGCACCGCAGCTCCCCATTAGTCGCGGTGACATCATTCCCACTGGAAGCCGGTCACCAGGCGCACAGCTGCGCCGACCACTAGATCCACCCACGGCCGACACCCAACGCACAGCTGCGCGCACCTGCGCTCTAAACCCCTCCTCCTGGCGTTCTGCTGACGGAGGAGCCGTCGCGGGGCGCTGCGAGGCCGGGTGGGGCGGATTGAACGGCGTCACTAACCCACTGGGCGCGCTGCCCAGCGACGGAGGAGCGCCAGCACTGCGAAGCATCACCCTTGGTGACGCCAGCGGGCAGTTACGATGTCTTCAGGTGGCCGGTACGTCCGCGGGGCCAAGGTCGACCTACCTCTCCCCTACCGTCTCTCCCCCCAACCCCCCGGAGCGGCCACCAAAACCGGTCCCGCCGCCGTATCTGAGCCCGTGAGCCAATCGGCTCCATATAAGGCAGTGACCGCGGCCGGCGCCGGGCCGACTCAGTACCGACCCAGTACCGACCCTGCTCCGGCCCGCCCGCGCCGTATATAGGACGCCCGACATTTCAAATCATTTCAAATTGGCTCGTTTTGCCGCCTCTCGAGCCGATTGATGGCACGCACGTGAGCACCCCGACTGTGCGTCGGCGGCGCGTGGGATCAACCACAGACGCCAGCACCAGCTGAGAGTCTCGAGAGTCGGGAGTCGAGACAGGCAGAGATAGTAGAACAGAGACCGGCTGTTTCGGCTGGGTGATCGTGAAATCATTTGTGGTCCAGTGGGCGGGTGGGATTGGTGGCTGGTACACAGCTGTAATGCAGAGACTGATATGCGAACTGTGTGGGAGAGCGCAGTATAAGAAGAAGAAGGTGTTGGAGAAGACGGTGACAATAATGGCGCCGATATATCGAGTTTAAAGATGTAGCGGCATCGAAGTAAAAACACAAAATATAAATATAATATAAACAAAAGACAGCTGAGGGAGGAGACCCACTCATCTTCTTTCCAACAAAAGTAACAACAGCTGATGGCGGCGGCGGTGGCGGCGGCGGCAGTGGTTTGTGGGCGGGTCCGTCAACCGGTTCGAGCTCCGCGTCGTCGGTAACTTGGCACCGTGCCAGAGCGGGTCTGGCACGATGACGCCACCGCCCCCGCCCAGGCCCCTGCACGCTGCAGCGCGCAGACAAGTGCCGGGCCGTTGTTGCACGGATAGGTTGTTTATTTGTGGCGCGGCGTCTGGTGAGGTCCAGCGTCGCGTTTGTCGCGGACCCCCGCTAATAAACGTCATTAGAGGCGCAACGGCCCGTCCGCCGCCGGCATACGCCGTCCATGTTTGTTTATCGCGCTTCGCGTCCCGCGCATTCACGGATATAAAGTCGGCAGAATGTCGCAATAATATATGCTATAAAATCCCTAGAATATCGTAAGAAAATCGACCTTATGACGACTGATCTGTGATCAGCAACGTTTTTACTGGCAAGTGACCAACTGCCAGACTGAGAACACCAGTAGCCAAATCACGATTGTCAGTTGCCAGATGAGCCCGTGTTGTTGCTGGTCCACCGGTTGCCAGACGCGTCCGTGTTGTTGCTTGCTCACCGGTTGCCAGTGATGTCGTCAGAAGGGGTTCGAATCACAACAGCTGGCTGGCAGCTGACTCTGCAGAGTTCAGCTCCCATGCCGAGGCTGTGGGAACGCGCTGCTGTCCCCGTCCCGCGACCGTCCTGTCCGGTCCAGGCTGGTCTCAATCCGCCCAGTGACATGCATGGTTCACATCTCTGCAGTCCTGCAGAGTCTCAAGTGTAGGCTGTTATAGCGTCTCAGCCAGCTCGGCGTGACTCGGGTCGCCTGGCCAACAGATGCCACCCGCTGCACCACGTCACCCCAAAATGTCCGCAGACGCTGCCTGAAGCCCACGAGACAACCCGTGTCACTCACCGCATTCCCCAGCCACCAGGGACAGCCGCGCAACCCGACGCAGAGGGCACGTTCGTGGCGCGGCGCTGTGCGCCACACCCGCCGCGCGGCGACAAAAACGGCGCATTTCGGTGATAGCGGCGCACCCGGCACGGTCTGTCGACGCGATGAGGAGGCGAGTCGTCGGCCTCGGGGGGTACGCCAGTGGGACGTAAATGGGGGACGGCCGTGACGACTGGGCCTCCCACTACGAGACCCCACACGGGGAGGACGGGCGGAGCGGGCCGGCGGAAGAATAGGGTGACCTTTTTCGTCTTTTTCTTCGACATTTATGCGATGCTACAGGATGCTTACAAGTTGCTACGGAGTACGGACACTCAACAAAACAATTACTATGGTCCCTATCAGGGGCCGGGGTGACGATTAAACGCTTCCTATAACATGCATGCAGAGATGTAACTACTGTAATAGGACAATAGCCGTTGCTAATATTGCCAAAACATAACGGGTAGGACGACCACGAGCGGAAACGTTATGAAATTGCTCGGGGGGGGGGCTATATTTTAGCTCAGTTCTTACCATGCAACGCCATAGGTCTAATGTTAAAATTTGAAATCATTGGGGGAGGGGTGCTCGGGCCCTCCCCAAGAGATATAAAGTTCCACCCCTGAGGACGACGTTTGGCTTGGTGTTTGCTGGGGAGAATGGCGACCCGATCCCGTCATTTGCCGTGACATCAGGACATGAGCATTGTTCCTCAATAGCCTCATCAATAGACCACCACGTCTTCTGACACGGAGCTGATGTTCTGTCACGCTCACCTCATACCGGCGTCAGTCGACACCAGGTAGACCATCAGCATACCTACCAGTGAGGCACTGAGCTGAGCCGCCGCCGCCTGAGCGTCGTTTGTTTGGAGCAGGTGTCTGTCTGCCTCTGGCACGCACGGTAATCTGATTTGACTCGTGTCGGGGCCGAGGGTCGAGAGCGTTCCAAGCGAGACAAGCGAGACAAGAGGCTCAGTGTGGCGGAGACAACAGGGCAGAGTGAGACAGAAGCTGCTGAAACAGAGCAGGTCCTAGCGAGACAAGAGCTCCCCGAGGCCGAGCCGTGGCGGAGTTGTGGCATGTGGTCACAACAGCCGACACGGACCACCGCGTGTCAGCTATGCGGCACATGACACCACTGGACACATGCCAGAGGCCAGACACTTTCTGACAGACGCCAAGCCAGGCCTACCCTAGGCTCTGGTGGTCACCGCCGTCCCACGTACGCCGCTCTCTCACACACACACACACACACACAACACACAGTCACCACCACAGCACTCCACACACATCACGACCACACCACCACACACACCAGCACACACACACACACCACACACACACACACACACACAAACAGCACACACACACACACACACACACACGACACACACACACACCAACACACCCCTACCACACACACGACATCAACACACCACCCCACACACCACACAACGGGACACCACACACACACACACACGACCCGTCGACACACACACACACAGTGTTACACACACACCCACACACAGCAGCACACACCACCTCCACACAACACACAGCACACACACACACACACACAGCACATCGTTCCACACACACACACACACACACACACACACACACACACACACACACACCACACACACCACACACCACACACACACACTCAACACACACAACACACACACACACACATACACACACAACCACACACTCACACACACACAACACACACACACACAGACACACACACACACACACACACACACAACACACACACACACACACACTACACACAGCACACACACCACACACACACACACAACACACACACACCACACACACACACACACACACACACAGCAAGCCGGCACAACCACACCACACAATGCACAGGAGCACACCACACACACACACACACCAACACGACAAGACACACATCCACACACACACACACACACACACACACACACACAACACACACACACACATGGCCCACAACACACACACACAGGGCACAACACACCAGGGCACGCACACAGAACACACACAGTAACACATCACACAGCACACACACACACACACACACACACAAACACACACAACACACACACACACACACAACACACATCACAAGCAACATGACAATTAACATGGCCACTGCGCGGACACATATACGTGACCACTGACCATGATCACGTATATGTGTCCAGAACGCAGCTGCGTTCTGTCAGCTCGGTCGGTAATTTCCTCCCCTCTAATGCGCTACAAACTGGGGACATAAAGCCAGCCTGCCAGCCTCGCCACCCCTCACTAGCACACGGGCAGAAAGACGAGTCGATTTCTCATTGTCTCATCAGTATTCCCGCGCCACGGCAATGGGAGTTGCGACCAATATTCGTTATCGAGCATTAGACCATTATTTCCCCGAGTGATTGGCCCTATAAATCCAGCGCCGAATGAAATCCACCGAAAACAACCGGGATAGCATCTCGGTGCGATAAAATCAATTTGGGCTCGGTTGGGTTTGTCGGACAGTTTTATGACTGGCGCTGTGACAATGCAGTGCAGCCTCCATAAAGTCGAGAGATAACCACAGCCGGGCGGTTCGGCTGCAGCCAGCCAACTTTCACCGCCAGTACAACCGCCGGCTATACATCGGCTGGGCATCCTCTCCACTTGCGCCTCCACAGCTACGACGATAGACTTACGGCACATCTCCCAACCTGCGACGATACGGCCACGGAATAAACTTCACCTTCGGGCACATCTCTCGACCAACGGCGTTACGGCTGCGAGACTTACGGCATATCTCGTTGACTTACGGCGCTACGCCAGTACATGGCACGAGCCTCCGCTGAGCTACGACCGAATAAAGCCAGTCAACGCGTGAAATGAGACGAGCCAACGCGCATACCGCTGCGTCAGCGTCGACGTTATTTCCTCCCAAGGCCCCCCCACTCTGCGACATCCCTGCAGAACTCGGCCGCGACGCTATCGCGAGCCGCGAAGGGCGGTAAATCGTCGCCAACGACGCGAGACGCGTGCTGCGGCCGCGGGTCATTTCGTCACATTGGATGGCACAGCCACAGGGCTGGCATTCTGCCGACTGCAGTCAGAACGGAAAGACGACGGCTGGCCTGCGACGGAGCAAAGTCGCCGCCGGCGCGGAAGTCTCGAGGGACCAGTCTGCAGTGTCCGGTGAAGATTGGTGACATACGTCCGGTATATGGCCGCCGGGGACGGTCCCGGCCTAGTCCCGCTCTGGCCCGTGACGACTCAGTCCGTACTGGCTCGGCCCGGCACGACCCTGTGACACCCTGTGGCAGACCCTGTGGCTCGGCCCGGCACGACTCGGCCCGGCCAGCTCCTGTGACAGTGGCCGCTGGCACGGGTCCGAATGATGCCAGCGGGCGCCGGGCACGGAGTAACACGGGAGGAGATAGACGACTGGCAGCCGATAGCTGTGTCAGTGCCGCCAGGCTGGGTAGGGCGAGGAAGGCGGTCGCGGGTCCGCCCGGCCAAGCCAAGACACACATCGCTTGAGGCTCAATGAGGGTGTGCTTGTCTAGTCGTCCCTACGTATGGTTTGCCTGGGAAGTCCACGTTTGTTGGTGTTATGCATACCATAACTCCAAACACTTCACAATTCTGAAAAATGCTTATTCAAACTTCGCGTGCCTAGGGGTACGCTTGCTATAGCCTGATTGATCAAACCAAACAAATTCCAAACCGAACGCATGAGAGGCGCCGATCATCCGTCGAAAAGACCAACCACGTTCGTCAAAGCGAGTTCAAACACAGCGCTTACATAGCTTCTCGGTCATTCGCGGGAAGATACTGAGGGCTTGAAACTCATCCGAGGTGATGCCTGCCAGCATTCCTACAGCTCGTTGTTGTCGGCCGGCGCAGCACCAGCGGGAGCCCGATCGGCCAGGGTCGGCCGGGCTGACACGGCTCGCTCTAAATCAAACATCTCCCAACGCCGCGGTCTGACAGCCGACACGTTCTTAGCGCCGGCAGAGAAATAGGACACGCCCTTGAGCAGCTGCAGGGCGGCGCTGGGCGCGCAACTGCACGCTCAGCACGCGCAACTGCACCGCTCAGCACGAGCAACTGCACCGCTCAGCACGCGCAACTGCAGACGCGGCGTCTCGGTTTCGAGTGCTTCAGAGTTCTCCGATACGCCACGCCGAATAACCTCCGAGGGGTGGAGGTCAGACTCTGACCGTCACGTCCCCCCCCTCCTCCTCCACTTCCCCTCCGGTCCTCATTGCCGCGAATTGGAGGCCGCGCTGAAATACGAGAGCAAAAACTCGCCGGCGTCGAGCGAAACGCGAGTCGGGAAACAACAAACAGTGCATGGGACGCGGCACGTCGCGCCGGGAACGCCACGCCGCGCCGCTGCACGCCGCAGCAGCGCGGAGCGGGCAGCTAGATTGCTGCCAAATGCTGCCAATGGTCTCCACCGACCGCAACGGCCGCCGCCACGGGAGCCGGCCGTCGAGGACATATACGGCCGCAACGGCCGTCGAGGCTGCGGCGTGCGCGCCNCCGAGGGGTGGAGGTCAGACTCTGACCGTCACGTCCCCCCCCTCCTCCTCCACTTCCCCTCCGGTCCTCATTGCCGCGAATTGGAGGCCGCGCTGAAATACGAGAGCAAAAACTCGCCGGCGTCGAGCGAAACGCGAGTCGGGAAACAACAAACAGTGCATGGGACGCGGCACGTCGCGCCGGGAACGCCACGCCGCGCCGCTGCACGCCGCAGCAGCGCGGAGCGGGCAGCTAGATTGCTGCCAAATGCTGCCAATGGTCTCCACCGACCGCAACGGCCGCCGCCACGGGAGCCGGCCGTCGAGGACATATACGGCCGCAACGGCCGTCGAGGCTGCGGCGTGCGCGCCGCGATGTGGCGATAGCAGCGCCTTTAAAAGGCAGGTCGGCCGGCGGACGGCGTATGGGTTGGAAAGGCAGCCTGTCATCCTGTCATCCTGTCATCAGCCTGTCATCGTCAGTCACGACATAGCGTCCTGTCTTCTACGTTCTTCTCGGGCGTCGCGAGGTGAAGAAAATGACTGGCAAAGACCGACTGCGAACACGGTTTGGAGAAAAAAAGGAGTCGTGAAAATGGCATACAGGAGTTGCCTGAGTGGGCTCAAACACAATGGAAACTAGCAGAATGGTTTGGCAAACAATTGATATACAAGCCCTCATGTTCAAATCGACACGGATAAAATATTTTGTCAACTTTCCATATGCATATTTGAAGAAACTCCATCGATGCCGTAGTAAGACCATATAAGGACCCGTTCCATATACCACTCTTAGCCTTCTAATGTCATCTTGTCATCTTCACTTTTTCGGTGCATCGATCGTATCAGGCAGCCGAACCACCGCCGCCACCATCATTGCCACCGCCCACCGCCGCCACCGCTCAAGATAGCCCAAGGCCGTCGACTGCTGCTGCCGCCGCCGCCGCCGCCGCCGCTGCTGATGCTGCCGCCGCCGCCACCGCCGCTGATGCTGACGGGAGAAGCTGTGCACTACGACAGGGTGGCAATTACGATATGCATGATGCGAACTGACGCGCGATGGTCTGTCTACCAGCCTGCAGACGCTCCCTCAGCACTGTGACGTCATTGGGGTACTGTAGGATAGTGACGTCATCAGATCGGGAGCTGTAAGCGTCTGCTGCGATCCAGCTGGTACAGCGATAAAGTAAGTAGTGGACTAGATAGGAGAGGTCATGCTATTTGGAGTTGACTGGATATGGACATAAGTGGACACTGGGCATGCTGTCTGGAGTGGACTGGACATGCTGTCTAGAGTGCACTGGACATGGGCATATGAGTGGACATACTTGTATAAACACCAAGCAGCGGTGAAATATTAGATCCTTGTTCAGCAGTGCGTGATAACGACCAATTCAACTGGGGTGGTCGGGACGATGGGCTGTAATAGTCTAAACTTAGCAAGGCTGGCTGAGAAGTGAAGAAAGGCTGCAGCAGTCGGCTGTACTGATGTGGCAACCATAACAACCCGACCGCGGACGACGGGGCGAGGAAAGGAGCGGGCTCTTGATCGTCAGCCAAGATAAGTACGCCACGACCTAAATGTCGCGTCTTTTATCTCCGCAGCCGCTTCACAGAGCGTCGTGGACGGCATAAGACCCGATACCAGGAGACAAAAGCAAGCATACTTCTGGGTGGGCCTCCACAAACTTGGCACATGGAACCACACTATCCACAATAATCCCCTCCTAGAACCAAGCCCGCCTCGGCTGCCTGAAAAAGCGCATCGATTCCATCGCTGCGAACCCATTGACGAAGGCTGAATCGATGAGAGGGCATTATCTTTGCACCGGAAGCGATGCGTCCCACCACCGAAAACGGCGGCGCTGGAGTCGGAACCACTTCCGCCGCCGCCTTCAGCCTCGCTCGCACACCAGCTCCGGCCCGCTAAACCTGGCTAAAGCTGGCCGTCTGAATCACAAGCTCGGAACGGCTGCCCAGCCAAATAAACAGCCGCGTATTTTAACTCCGCCTCGGCTCCGGTCGGTGCCAGCGACGCGACGCGACAGCCTCGCCTCGACTCTCCTCGCCTACGGACCGGTTCTCGACGGGTTCCGACACCTCTGATCTCCTTCAGCGCAGAGTGAGCGGCTAACCAGATCAGCGGATGCCTCATCATGTAGGCATCAGACGGGCAGTAAATAGCACCTCCGGTCCCCCGGGTTAGAGTGAGCGCCTTGGAGACGAGGTGGGCCAGTGGCCCGATCAGTCACTAGGCAGTCAACATCCCGAACGCGGCTGAGTCAGTCAACTGACTGAATCAGTCGGGTGCGGCGGGTGAAATAGACGCCGCTTGTCCCGAGGGGGAGGGGAGGGGAGGGAGGAAGATGGACGGGACAGAGCGAGACAGCGACGTGGCTGTCCGACAAACTGCCGGTGAGTGTTTGTAGCTAGCTACTGATCGAATACGTAAGACGGGTGACGGATTCTCGCGTGTCGAAAGACGTTAAAACCGATCTCTGGCCGATGCATTGGCACGAATAGCTCGTCGGCGATGATCAGGGCTATCAGAGTGTTGTGCAAGAAACCGGTGACAAGCAAAATGGTGATAAAAAGACCGATGAAAATGTCAGCTGGTTAATAATTTGACATGTCATTTCACGCGCCTATTCGCGTAACTAGGTATCGGTTCCAGTAAAAAGCCAGGCTTCTTGGAAGAGTTAATGAAAAGGACAAGTAGATACAGGGAAAACATGGGAAAAACGAAGAAGGGAAATACATGGACAACCTTAGAATCTCAGAGAGTGGTAGGGAAGAGGGCGATGACGCGAGGGATGTTGAAACACCTCAAACGCAAGAAGGCGGGACGGCGACAGCGGAGAGAGAGCGCGCACGCCGAGGGAAGGAGCGCGCGACACCGGGCGTCCGTTACCTGGGCGGAGTGTGACAGGTCAACTGGGCGGGTCGCGCGCGGGGTGGACACGGGACACTGGACACCGGACAGCGGTCACCAGCCCTACTCCTCAGCGCTGCAGACTGCGAGGCGACGCCCGTCCCAGCTCCGTACCGCCTCTCAGATAGGATCTGACGCGAGGGCTGTACTTACAACACCGCCTTCACCGTTCCATCCAACACCCCTCGCCGCTGCCACCACCGCCGCCGCCGCCCACAAAGATACGGCGTCGGCCGGTCGCCCACCGACCTAAAAAGCAACGCTCTCTTGCACAGATAGTGCGTGCGCTCGTCCCGCCTCCAATAAGGAGCTACGCGACACGCTGATAGTCGCTGAAGCGACATCCCCGACACGTACTTAATGCGGCCGCTGCCGAACCATCCACAGATCAAACATCCTGTGACAGCCTGCGAGAGCTGCGTATTGACTTTTCCATTAAAGCGACCCCTCGGATCGCCACTCTGCTTCGCCAATAAGCAGTGGGGTCCGCGGTCTGCGATTACACTTCCGGCCTGCCGCGGGGGGCGCGTGGCACGCGCGGACAGGCCCCGGGCCCCCTGACACCGCCCCGGGAGCGTGGCCGACACGTGGCCGACGGCGGTTGCCCGCGGCGTCGACAAGGGCCTTGACCATGGCCGTCGCTCCAGCATGGAGGGCACCAGAGGGGGGGGGGGGACATGAGGGGGAAGCGCCGCATTCAGGCGTCAACGTACCGTGACGGTCGCGAGCTGAATAAAGCGACATCGCCGCCACAGGAAACGGCCCCAGATAGAGCAGTCACAATGACAAATCGAAGCGGCGGGAGGGGGTTTAGATGGCCGCCCGCCTGGCCACCCGGCCCACGATCCAATCAGCCACACAAAGCGCAGCGACGCTCTTTCGATTTCCATTTTAACGCAAATAAATGGTGCCGGTAACGGACCGGAGACATCATAAAACCCAAAAACCCACAGCTCCCGCGCCCGCCGTTTACACCAACAGCGTTCCACCAGAACCAATCTGTTTCCAAAGACATCCCTTCCGTCTTGTCAGGATGATTTACTACATCACTGAGTTCATTAAGTTATCTCAGCATCTCAAGATGCTCCAAAACCAGTCTCAACACCAATTTCTCGCCCCTCTCCTCCAGGCCATCCCAGAGCAGGCAACAGAGACGCGTACGACACGACCCAGCTGAGCAGTGTACCCGACCCAGAGGGTGAGGAATGCGGGGATCTCGCGGAGTAGTTCATCACACGGTGGCGGCGGCGGTAGCGGCGGTCAAACAACAACCGTTTGCGCCGCCCGGAGGTCTATGTCCACATCGCGGTCAGCCCCGTACCCAGGCGTACACACCGTGACACCACACAGCACACACCACACATCCACCGCTCTACACATACAAACGCACACACATACATACCAGCCGAGCGGACCCGCCCATCCGATCAGGTCCCAGCCACGGGTCAACACAAAGGCACCCGCACAGAGCAGCCTCTTTCTCACGGGTGGCATCGTCTGGGGCGGACTGTCTGGAAAAACGAACCACAGATAGCCGTACGTGGCGCGACCTGTAGTGATTAGTGTCGAGACGAGGAGCGACGCGCTGGCGACGGTTCCGGCGCAGCAACGACCGGTCCAACGCAGCGACGACTCCGACGCAGCAACGACGGTTCCGACGCGGCTCACCGCAGCTCGTCGAGCCCGTCGCAGCGACGTTGCGCTGTTTTCATAACCTGCTTCCCGGCCGTCGGCTGCGGCTGCTGCGGCGGCGGCGGCGGTGCGGCTCCCACCCGCCCCATACCCCGCCCCCTGACTGACGCGTGTGGGTACCGCGGCCGACCGGCATATTTGCGCTGTAATTACTCATCTCAGCCTCGAGTCCGACCGCGTTAAGACCGGGACACGGTCTGACACGGCCCGACAGCTCTATTCCGACAGAGGAGTAGCCGCCAAGGCGTAAAGCCGGGCACATAACTGACGGGACCGCGTCGTTAAGTTTGAACACCGCACGGGAACGGCCGTATGATGAGTACGACTGCAGGTACGTCCTCACGGATCCGAGCGATACCGCGTGGGGGTACGGGGGTATAACGAGGAGGGGAGGAGTGGGGAAGGGGTGGGTGGATCTGAGCCATCAGCCATCTACGACTGGCACCGAGCCACCGAGCCCAGAGGAATCCATGCTGCCAGCACATACAGACATCTACAATCTGCACACTGACAAATTTTATCATACTTCCCGATGTCAACCATAGTCATCCTCGCTGGGATGATATTCCGGCAGCCGTCGATTAATTCATCCCAACGCCAGATGTGCCGACAGTCGGAACGCCGGCCGCAGCACTTTTGCCTCCACAATGCGCCAATTATCATCCCATCCCGGCAGAACACCAGGCCGCGCCACCGCATCAGCAGATGACAGATAATGACGACCCTCGCCAAATCGCAGCATCAATGGACAGTCATGGACCGATTCCCCTTTCCACCCCTTTCCCGGGTACAATGCACGTGCTGCGGAGAGAAGGGAGAGCGCCGAGGGCACTCGTTCGTCGTTCATCTGTCGGATCTCATCAAAGCACGGTGGTGTTCGGCGGCGGGGGCGGCGGCCGCCGCCGCCTCCTGCTGACCGGGGGGTCACGCGTCGGTCCAGCCCACCAGCAGAGGCACCGTAATGAGAAATCAATGGCCATTGGTACAGACGTGTTTTTACGGCGTGCCCGTGCCTGCGGCGTGGGGCGGCGCACGTGAGAAGCGGGAGCGGCGCGCCGCTGAGAGAAAGCCGCCCAGGTGCGACCACCGGCCGGCGGCGGCGCCCCGCCCCGGGCAGTCTGACCTCTGACCTGGACGGCACGCCCGGCCGGCCGGGGTCGCCAGGTCACTGGCGGCACTTTGAACCGAAACTGACCGCCGGCCGGGAGACGCATGCCTTCTCGCGTCGCCCGGCGGGTCTTTGAAGTTGCCGCGTTGTAATCCAGTAATCCAGAAGTGACGGGATTAAACTATCAACTGGATGACTTGTACAGTAGCTGGATGATCCCTAGAATCACGTTTTAATCAGTGGAATCGGATTACCCGATTGTTTAATAAGGGTCGATTCGTCGAGGCTATAAAGCTTTACGCGGCACCGGATGAAACGGAATTACGTCACGTTTTTGTGGTTAAAAATACTCAGCCTAGGGATAAAAAAACGTGGTCATCGGTCAAATCAGATGACCTTACACAAAAACCCCGAGGCTTGGCTGGGTGCCACCAGACCAAACAGCACACATTCCCAGACTAAAAAACGACACTTGGCCACACACTGAGCCCGCTTTCCGGCCAAACCCTGACAAAACACTCAAAAACTCTGAAAGCTGTCCAAGCGTGTCTGTAAATCTGCGGGACACCGCCTCTATTCACTACACGTCACGTACGTGATTGTTGTGCCGCCGCCAGCAACGCGGCGTTGTCATGGCAACGCAGCGTTTTTCTCCAACCGGACGCGCGGGCGCGGGCGACTCGCACGACCAAAGAATGGGACATTGTTTAGCACGCCCCGACATGACGAGCGAAGCCGCCCAGGTCGCTCGGCGACGTACGGTAAATGCAAAAAACGTGTCTCGGTTCCGATGAAGGAAAGTGATCTCCAGGTCGAGCGCTGGCCGGTCGGCCGCCGCCGGCCGCGCCATGTTAGGCGTCAGGCACCCCGCCGACGGCTAACACGAGACGCGCATGCAAAACGTCAGTGGCCTTGCCGCTGACCCAACGCTGCATGACGTCACCGCACCCAGCGGCGGCGGCGGCGGCGCGGCGGCGCCGGCACCGCAGCGTGTCAGCACTGCGGACACTGCAGCCCAGCCGGCCCCGGTCGCCCGAGGGAGCAGCGGCCAGCTGACAGGACATGCCAGACACCCACCAGCCGGCAGCCGCCAGTGACCAGTGTGACGTCACCTCGTCTATGACTGTCCAGCGTCCATGCACAGCGGTGACGATTTCTGAGAACGCCACCCACGTCTGTTCCAGCGACCCGAAGGCGGTGCCCCCGAAGGCGGTGCCGCTCTGTCGTCCATGCATGGAACACTCTGGGCCGTGCGGTGACGAAAGACAGCTGGATACATGACTGTCGCGTGCGCCTCAACCCCCTCCCCTCGCCACCCCGCCCCGCCGCGGGGGGCCCGCTTCTGTTCCAGCGACCCGCATGATCCCGCCCTCACGATTCGACCGCTAGCAGCTCAGAAAGGCGCACTGCAGTGGCGACTTACAACGCACCGCCTTGCTCGACAGAGGTCACTTCTCACTACACTGCACGACGGCTGCACCGCATTGAGCACGACAGTCACCACACAGTGAACAACGCCCCAACGGCTGCAGCTGTCTCGTCATTCCGAGCCATATGTGATCGAAAAAAGCTCCCCAGCGATGTCGCTCACCTGAGGCGCTTCTTTCTGGCAGACATGTCATGTCTTGGACCTAAGCCGATGTCATCTTTGGACCTAATCCGATGTCATCTATGTCTGCCACATTTTGTATACCTTCTAGCAGGTACTACACACCAGCCCTTCAAATGTTTTACTCCACTTGAGCAAAAAATGAATATGCCCAACGGAGGCGCCACTCGCTTGCTAGCTTACTAGCTTACAAGCTAACTGGCTAACTAGCTTGATCTCAGAACCTTTAGCTCGAGCACTCTGTAACCCGCTTGAGACCCGTCGGCAAGCACTCAACATGGGTGGTAGCGTCAACACCTTTCCGCCCGGGGCGGCCGGTCTAGCCGGCGGCCCGCGCCTGTGCCGAGTGGCGTGAGGCCTGATTAGACATAGCTGGCCGTTACATGGTCAGCTATGTCAGGTAACGAGCTCCGATGGAGACGAGTCAGTGCCGCCGGCCAGCCGACACGCCCAGCCGCCGCCGCCGCGTCGTCGTGCACGACACACGCGCCATTATCGTAAATAGGACGGCGCAGGGCGGTTTTTAAACGCCAAGTAATGATGATTGAATAGCGCCGGGAAGCAGCCAGCCGTCAGCTTCGGCTCTTCGAATTCGCCCGCCGACAAAGACGGTCAACAAAAACAGTGCTGATTAGCATACGTGGGATTAGAGAAGCGCTGCTGGTCTGGCATCAAAAGCTGCGGCAGAGGCGGCGGAGACGCGCCAGCAACAGCAGCAGCCTCGAATATAATGGAGGTTGGAATCAATACGCTGCACACAGCAGTCAACAACCCCGATATTCGTCATCGCATCCAATCGCTATAATTCCAGCCATTTCCAGCTTATAGATCAAATGTGATCATTTCGTCTTTTCCTTCAACACCCTCGTGCGGGAACTTAATATTTCACCTTTGTATTGGTTTCCAGCTGAGATAGCCATTATCTTTGGCCGTTATTGATAAGTAAATATTACTTTAAAAAAATCCAAAAACTTACACGTTTTTAAGCAATTGAGTTTTGCATTTGCAAAAGGGGTCGATGCAGGTGCCGCCGCTGCTGATTAGCTGACGCCACTTCATGATTATTGGTCCCGAGATAAAAACGATTTGTATTTCTCGAACCTTGGTTGGATTACCTGCTGCTAGTACCGAGTACGATAGTAAAATATTGAATACTTGTTTGCATTCAAGTCGCCAGGATTGTCTACAAAGGTTGTGCCATAGATATATAGCTCTTTTAGCTCAATAATGACGTCATTGTCCCAAATTAGAAGAAAAAACATGTATGAAGTAAAGTGACTGTCAAAGAAAGAAATATCACCATCGTTCTCAGCCATGGATTAGAAATACCATCCATGGTTCTCAGCAGTACTTACATCATATTTTCGACTAATCCGGCGTATATTTGACAACATTCAGAAAGGTGAAACATTCCCTGTAAGACAGAGAGGTGCCACACATGCTCAGCGGATACGGGTGTCCGGGTGTCCCTACTCCCCTCCTACAGGAAGTCGACGCCTGGTCTCTGACAATTCTGACAGCCGGGCTCGACACGTTCCGCTCAGCTGCCCGTGGGGTACAATCGCCCCCCCCCCCTCACCCGCAATAAACGCCAATTAGGCTGCCAATAATTGGCGGCGCCTTCTGTTCGCCCCTCGGATTCCCCGTGTTAGCCCACCTGCTGTGATAGAGAGGAAGTCGACGTCAAAGGAGTTAGACGCTTTTCAAGAACTCCCAAGACTACAGTATTTCACGGAGTATGTGCGCACGGTGCCAAAGTTCGTAAGTCCCAGTGAAGCTCAAAGATACTGCTACTGTCCGTCGTTTCGTGATACAACCACCGCTCCGCACAGTTCTCCATCACTGCGGTAAAGCCACAGAGCCACAAACACTCGGAGTGGATCCCGAGCAACCGCAGATGCCGCTCCCAAAAAAGCCGTCCGTACCCACCTGATACACGACTAACCTTTTGCCTCTAGATTGGAGCCATTGTGCAGTCCGTGGCTGGATTATTGGACGACACCCGCGTCAGCCATAAACTCGCTACATTCCCGCAGGAATGTCGGGTCGGCCCGGCGAAAAAAGCGACATCAGAGCTACTTCCTTTCAGCGTCTTCGTCGACAGGGATGCTGCGTCGCTGGGCCGGCCTGAGACGCGCGGGTGCGGGCGGATGGAGAAGAGAGGGAGGGGAGGAGGGAGGTCGCTCGGGCGGATCAATGCTGGGCCATATTTTCGGCAGCGGGGCCGGGCCAGACCCAGCCAGGCCGGGCCGGGTGAGCCGGACAGCGCCGGGCAGCAGAGTCGACGATCTCCTGTCGACATCGCCGTTCCTCCGTCGGCGTCGACGGCGCGAGGCGGAGAGAACCGAGAGCGATGCCCGAGCCCGGAAGCGACGCGGACCCGACGGGGCCGGACATGCCGAGCCGACGGGCTCTGACAGCCGACAGACGAGACGAGAAAAGCAGCCGAGATATTTCTCGACTTCCCAACGAATTACGCGCTGGTTTAAGATGAATAAATGCGCCCGAGATAAAACTTGACAGTGACAAATCGCGCAGTCCGCACGTCTTCTGTCGTTACAAATGCATGAAATTCACCACAGGACTAGGTCGCTGGAACCGCGCACACAGCTGAATAAAATCCGTCTCTGCAATTACTTTTCTCGACACTCAGCCTGCTTCCATTTGTAACCATCTCGTTTTCGTCGGCTTGTTTTGCAATTCGCCCGTCTAGCCAACGGGCGCCGCTGCAGGACCCATTCTGAGCTAAGGCACCTGGGTGCGGGCTGCCCCCCCCCCCTTCATCCGTCCACGAGCAGGGTCCTAAGACTGCCAGGCTCACGCGCTCGCCAAGTCTCGCCGCGAATACTGATTGGATTCGCCGTTATTGATTGCAATCCATTACCCCACGTTACGCAAAGGAATTGGTCTGTTTGCATCCACAAACGTCGATTTAAGTCAATCGGAACGTAGTTCTGTAGGGCGCCGTGGAGAACGCCTGTGGTTTTCGAATCATTAGATCCCGCGTACCGATTGCAAAGAAGCCAGGGGCGCCTTACATCACTGCAAAGCCATAGCGAAGTAGCGAAGCAGTCCAGCGAGAGACGACGCACACTATTTCAAACAGGCGCTTAGGGGTAATAACATCGACATCGACGTTAACATCGATAACATCGACACCGCAAGGCACGCTAACCTTACGTGCGCTCGTCTGCAAGAGCAGGAAGCATCGCCAATAACCGGCCACCCCCTCCGCTGACCTGACGCGAGGAGGTGTCCGATGGCCCTCCCGTCGATGTCCAACGACGCTGGATCCATCATCACCCCGTAATAGCCACGGGGGCTGTCAAGAGGCGGGTCCGGCTGCGTGCCGACCGGCGCCTAGACGCGAATTCCGGGGCCACGGTGGGCTGGGGAGGCAGACATGCTATTGCTGACACCTGTCTGTAGGTGACCGGCCAGTGGCTCGCTGGCCCGCGCTGTATCGGCTGTCCGGTGGCTGTCCGGCCTGTGCGGCTGTCGGCGCTGTCCGGCTGTGCGTAGCTGTGCTTTCTGTCTGCTGTCTGGGCTGTTTCTCGCTGTTCTACTGTCTTGCTGGTCCGCATGTCTCGGTGCTGTGTCCGTCTGCTCCGCTGGCCCGGTTCTGTCGCTTGGCTGGTCCGTGTCTGTCGCTGCTTTGCGCTGTTCCGCCGTCGGTTCTGTCTACTGGTCTGGCTGCTGGCTGTCCTCGGCTGTCTTACTGGTCTGCTGTCTGCCTGGTCTGCTGTCGTCGGTTGTCTTAGCTGGTTCTTTTCTGCTGTCCGCGCTGGTCTCGGGTTCTGTCGGCTTTGGCTTGGTCTGCTGTCCGGGTCCGGTTTGTTCCGTTCTGTCCGTCGTCCGGCTGTCCGGCTGTCCTACTGGGCTGCTGGTCCCGGCTGTCCGGTTTCTTGTCCCGGTCTGTCCGGGCTGTCCGGTTTATCTGTCTGCTGTCTGCTGTCCGGCGGGCGCGACTTTTTGTCTGCTGCTGCTGTCTGCTGTCCGCCTGGTCCGGCGTGGTCGCTGGGTGTTCCGCTGTCGCGCTGTTCGGTCGCTGGTCCTGCCGCGGTCCGTTGGCGGAGGAGTTAAGGTTGTTGCAAGCGTGTGAGCGCCTAATACGACAGTTCGCTTCGAAAGCTGGGAGAGGTAGGTCGTGAGACGGGGTTTTCGTAGGCTCGTGGAGAATTGTCAAATGATATGTCAGCGTGGCGTTTCTCCGTTGGTTCAACGACTGTGAGGACCGTCCTATTCAGTCAGGGTTAGGGGCATTGTGTTTTTTGTCAGTGGACAGTGGCTTTTCTGCGGTCTTGAATGAAGCTTGCACTCTGGGCGTTATCTCTCCGTCAACCTTGGAGAGGCGAGCGGTACTGAGCGAGCACTAGGTATGGCCGCTATCACACGTACCAGCACACCTCGGTATCCAGCACTGTATCGCCTCGCTCGCTATCGGTCAGCGTTCTATCAGTTCCACTACACACTACCGATACGCAGCGAGCGATTTGCAGATCACAATCTCTCCCAGGCCATTAGCCTGGGCGCCCCGCCCGCCCGCCCTCCCGCCAGTGCGTCACGCCGGCTTTAAAAGCATCACCACAGCGCCAACCCACTGGCAGAAGCGTGCCGCCTCACACTCCAGTTAATGCGACTTTTTCAGACGCGACCGTAATGGATGAAAGGAAAATTAGCCTGCCGACAAAGAGGTCACCGGTTCACTCCCTGTGACTGCGCGGGGCGAAGGAGCATGCGCGTGACCTCCCGGGTAAAAAGCCGTACACAGGGCGTCCCCTGTCGTGCTCTGACGACACCAACAAAAGGTCTGAAGTGGCGCCAAACGAACCACTACAGGCCCGACAGCGCACTCGGCGGCAGACGCGAGGTTATGAGAAGCCACGCTCGCCTCCGAGCCGAATAAATTGGCCGTGTCCGAGATCTAATGGCAGCATCCGTTAGCAATCGTGCGTCATCCTCATCGCATGGGAAGATGCTCATGTGATCACCACTTACCAGGACCACTTACCACCACTTACCAGGACCACTTACCGGCGCATGATTCGTAACCAACCAGCGACAAGACCACTCATCGGAGACAATAGAGACTGGGGATACCAGAAACGGTTACTCTGGCACTCTGGGAGCTGGCAGACATGAAAACCAAACTTATTGGACAAATGCACAGTACGGAAACTCAACGACCGAATTAGGTAACCTAACCAGAACTGCTGCAGTACGGGTAAAAGTCCGTATAAAAACTCTAACCGCACGGGTAATAGGGCTAACGCTCACCACAGCTGCGCATATGGCGTTTATATGATGTCATACGATTATTTCAGTACGCCGATGATATCACGTAGGGGAGGCAGCGGGCAGCTGCGGTCGGCGGGGACCACAAGTGACGTCAGAAGAGAGGCAGTCGGCGGAGGACCACAGGTGACGTCAGAGAGAAGAGGAGCACCTCGCTCACAGACGGCAGTGGGTCAGCAGCCACTGAAGCCGGGATGGCTATCTGCTGACGGAACCGCAGGCGACGTCATGTGGGTCAATATGACGTCACATTGTTTATAACGACGTCACACTGGGTCAGCACTAGCAGCAAGCCTGCTTTGTGCCCGAGGCTAATACAATGGTCAAACCGTATATGCACCTTCTGGTCAAAAACAGAACAGATCAAGCCACATTTACAATTCAAACCCTTGAACCTGACGCCTCCGCCAAGTTTAGCTACACAAAATAACTTTCATATCATGGTTCGCACCCCATGTGTTTGACTGTAATGCCATCTAATATCTCACACCCGGCCAGCATTCCCCGTACCTCCCTAATCCCATCTACTGAGGGGGCGAATGATGCAGGCATCGCAGTACCTGCCACAGTGTCACACACCAGCGTCACATCACATCACAGCCACAGTGCCACACATCAGCGTCACAGAACATCACAGCCACAGTGCCACACACCAGCGTCACAGCACATCACATCCACAGTGCCACACATCAGCGTCACAGCCTCACATCAGCGTCACATCACCAATCACGAGCCACAGTCCTCACATCACGCGTCACAGCACATCACAGCACCCACACCAGGTCACCAGCACATCACAGCCACACCAGCGCCACACTCAGCGTCACAGTCTGCCCATCCGCTCTCCAGCGCGCCGCCACGTTCAGTAGCCGCTGCAGCCGCAGCCCTTCACAGGCGCGCTTCACGCTTCACAGGGCGTCTCCACCGCGCCGCCACGTTCAGTAGCCGCGTGCAGCCGCAGCCTTCACAGGCGCCGCTTCACGCTTCACAGGCGCCGATAATGGGCGACAAATGCCGTGCGGGTGGATCCAATAGCGGTACGGGTGGATCCCGGCGGCGGCAGAATCATTCGATTACGCCGCACATGGGCAAACAGTGCTGGGAACGTACTCCGCTGGCAACAGTAGGTGAGCAGCGGCAGCAGCAGGCTGGCAGCGGCAGCGGCGGCGGGCGGCGGGCGGCGGGCTGGCAGCGGCGGCGGCGGCGGGCGGCGGGCGGCGGGCGGCGGGCGGCGGGCGGGCGGTTTTGTGCGGCGGTGGCGGCTGAGAAAGATATTACCTCTCGCCGTCGAGGCGTCGATGCCCCGTGCCTCACGCTACGGGGCGGGTCAAGCCAAGTCAGGCGATTGGAACAGCTGTTTGGCACGGCCCTTTTTCGGATAAAATCGCCGCACGAGACCGGAACTGTGTTTACATCGGCTGCATACACCCAAGGTCTTCATGATTATCACTAAATGACCGATATCATAGGAAAAACGTACGATGGGGACGGAAAGGACCAGAACAGGACACCGATAATCCGGTAGAGACCAAAATAAGAATCGATAAGGTCTCATAGGGACCGAAAGGCTTCAGTACAATTCAGAAGAGATCAAGAGCTGACCAAGGTCTTCAGGTTCCGTACGTGCCGATAGTGTCCGAGCGTGAGTTCGGCAGGTTGCGATAACGATCGATGCTGCCCGCTCATCACTGTCTTAGTATTTAGTACCCCCCCCCCCTTCCCTCGGAGCCGGCGCCAGTCTGGCCTGCAAGGTCACAGAGCGGGAGGTGCGGGCCAACCAGCTCTAATGGCCAGCAGTTGCAGACCATCGGCTGGCTGTGCAGGCGCGGCCACCGGCGCGGCGGTGGTCATGCCACGCTCTGCTGTGCACACACTCACAGTGGCGTGCGGACGATGGTATAAGAGAGCCCGCGGCCTGGAGTCGGTCGCATGCGTCAACCGCACGCATTATTTAGAAATCACAATACGGAACAGAATAGAGAACGCACTATTCAATACTACAGGTTAAAATTGCCCATGTATACGCACTGTGCTGGTGCCACTAGCAAAAATTCCGATGACAGTTTGGATGATGTTGAAAAATATGTGAATGTCATGTGTTTCAGCATTGTGTACATCTGCATGCACTACAAGCAGTTATCAGCTACGTGCTACCTCACAATCCCTAGCCGCCTATGTTACAGCCCTGCTGCCCTAATCTGCAGCCGACTGGCCCGTCTCAGTCGGG